>PVJX010011993.1:0-50758 GCA_004027295.1 Dolichotis patagonum | reverse complement strand
GGGATGGAAAACTTAGAGAATCATCATAGAGTGGAATTTATGCCAAAGATATGTGTTGATCTTTCCAAACCTACATTAAAACTTTGAGAGGTTGTCAGAAAGACATTGGAATCCAAGGACACACTTGGGTCATTCCAACAGGAGCCTTTTCCCACAATACTCTGGGCTCTAAAGGACTGCACCATCAGGGAAAGGGTAGAGTGAAGATTAGTTAAAACACCAAATAATTAGAAGGTGATTGAGATAAAAGGAAAAACAAGTGATGTAGAAAGTCACCAAACAATAGAGGGGGTAAAAATCAGTGAAATCAAACATTATTCTTTGAATAATAAATCAATACAACTGACAAACTTCTAGTCAGACTGGAACCTGAAGAGAGAAAGTGTAAATTACTCATAGGAGGAATGGAAGAGAAGATATCCCTATAAATTCTATATTTTAAAAGGAGTAATAAAGCAATATTATAAGCAGTTTAATTTAAATAAGCTTGATATCATAGACAAAATAGACAAGTTCTTTGAAAGATAAAGAAATATAAATTCAGGCTAGTTTTCTCTTAATGTAATTCTTCAAAGATACTTGAGGTCCAGACAGCTGTATCATTTAGAGTTACACACAGTTAATGAAGAAATAATATCAACACTACACAAACCCAAGAAAATAATGAACACTGTCTATTGAGTCCATCATTATTCTAATACCAAAAGGAGACAAAGACATTAAAAAAATTAGAGTTGAACACCCCTTTGAGATAAATCACACAAAACTCTCCAATGAAATATTATTAAATCAAATTCAGACATACAAAAAAGTAATAATGCATATTGTGGCTAACTGGTATTTATCCCAGGAACTTATGGCTCAATTAGAATTTGAAAATGAATGTAATTCACCATACCAATAGAATAAAGAAAAAAAGACAAATGATCATCTAAATACATACAGAAATATTTCAGGAAATAATTCAAAGCATATTCATTATAAACAGTTTCAACAAGCTAGATTTTGAAGAGAATTCCTTGAACCTTATAAAAGCCATCATGAAAAAAAAAATCAAGCTCCTATCCATGGATCAAAGAAGAAATACAAGGAAATTAGAAAATACATAGGGAGCTATTAAAATTAATGTCACAAAGCCAATGCTAAGAGGTAAGTTTTTAGCTGGAAAGACATACTTAAAAGAAAGAAGGTATCAAATCAATAATTGTTGACTGTACACCACAAGGAACTAGAAGAAGAACAGCAAAGTAAAGCTGGCAGACAGAAGACAATAAAATGTTGAGAGCAGTGATAAAGTAGGAAACAAAAAGAATGAAGAGTAGTTACTCAAATCAGAAAGTGGGAGAAAATTACTAATTATATTATTGAAATAAAAAAGATTTGAAGAGAGTGCATGAATAACTATGTACAAACCAAACTAGATAATGTAGATGAAATGGACATATTCATAGAAAGTCACAAGTTGCTAAGTCTGGACTATGAAGAAATAGAAAATATGAATAGATACACAAGTTTTAAGATTAAGGAGACCAAGTCAGTAATTATAAACCAACCACAAAGCAAAACCTGGAACTAGGTAGCTTCCCTGTTGAATTTGACAAGCAATGTAGAACGAATATCAATTATTTTCAAATTCTTCCAAAAATTGAAGAGAAGGGAACACCTTACGGCTTCAGATGAGGGCAACAAAAGTCTGACACCAATGTCACACAAAGAAAATACAAAAAAACAAAGAAACAAACTAAAAAGTAATTTCCCTTACACGTATTAGTGCAAAATTCCTCAACAAATACCAGCAAACAAAGTTCAGTTTTTATCAAGAGTGGAATTTTTTCCTGATATACAAGCATGGTTATATATACAAAAATTGATTAATGTAATATGTTATAATAACAAAATGAAAAAAATGATCATTTCAAATTGATTTCAGACAAAGTGTTTGCGAAAGTTTAATACCTTTTCATGATGAAGTCACTCAGTACAATAATAGAAAAGAACTCCCCTCAATAAGATGAAACCATATTAAAAACTCATATTAACATCATACTCAATGGTGAAAAGCTGACTCTTTTCTCCAAGTATCAGGAAGAAGACAAGGATGGCTGCTTTTGCCAGTTTTGTTCAATACAAAAGTCTAGCCAGGAAGTCTAGTTAGAGCAACTAGGCAAGAGGAAAAAATTCCGCATTTTGAAAAGAAAAAAGTAACCTATGCTTTCAGACATGCTTTAGTAAAAGTAAACAAAGCAAACCCTAATGATTCTGCAGGGGAAAAAATTTGTTAGTGTAAATAAATCAATTCAGGAAAGACACAGGCTACAAAATTAGTGCAAGATAGTGATTGCATTTCTACGCATTAGTAATAAACAGTCTAAATGGGAAATTCAGAAAAAAAGATGTTTACAATAATCTCAAAAAAGATATTTAGAAATGAGTTAACCATGCAGACAAAAGGCTTGTACACTAAGAACTCAAAATATTACTGCAAGCAATTAATGAAAACATAAACAAATGGAAAACATCCCATGTTCATGAATTAGGATATTAATAATCTAGATGAATCCTTGAACAATATTGTTAATATAAAAACAGAATCTATAAATTCTATGATATTCTTATGAAAATTACAACAGAGATTTTTGGAGAAAAGGAACACGCATCCTAAAATTCATATAGAATTTTCAGGGTCTCCAAATAACCAAAGTGAAGAAGGGTTCAATGGAACAAAAAGCTGGCTCTTTTGGGCAAAAAATTCAACAAAACTTGTAAGCTTTTACTAAGACTATTAAAATAGAAAAGACAGAAAAACAACACTGGAAATTAAATTGGTGATATCACACAAATCTCGCTGACATTAAAAAGATATGGAACACTATGAAAACCTTATGCTTAGAAATTTGACAAATTAGAATCAATGAATGAGTTTCTCAGAACCCACAAACTATATAAACTCGACCAAGATGAAATATATACTCCCAAGAGCTCTATAACAAATTGAAGTTATAGTTTAAAAATCGCAAAATGAAATTTCCAGATTTGATTGCTTCTGTGGAGAATTTATTTGATGATTTAGAGAACATCAATTTTACACAATTTCTTTCAGAAAACGTATGAGGAGGGAACAGTCTCCAATTTGTTTTATGAGTTCAGCAGAGTGACTACAGCCCAAGTCATGTCGGTTCCTGCACTTTAGGGGACAGGTGTTGCAATATGGAGGAGAACAGGAAGCATAGCCTTTAATAATCAGAGGTCAGGGTGATTTTATTCTGAAATCAGAAGTGTGTATGTCAATTTATAGCTAGATCTTGGGAACAGTATGTGGTATTTATACACGATGAAGTACTATACTACTCTGCCATAAAGAAAGATAAACTTGAATTCATAGATAAATGGATGCAGCTTGAGAACATAATGTTAAGTGAAATAAGTCAGACACACAAGTTTAAATATGGTATAGTTTCTTTATATGAGAAACTCAAAGTATATATTGTAAATACACATGAGGAGTAAAATAGAAGATAAATAGGAAGTAAAGAGCATTTCAGATGTTGTTTCAAAAATAGTTAAACTATATGATAATTTATACCAATAATTTCTCTTAGTTCACTGCAAAAAATGTTTTTTTGCTAATACCTATTTTTTCCCGTTGGGGGGGCTACTGGGGATCAAACTCACAACCTTGTGCTTGCCAGGCAGGCACTTGTGCCACTCTGCTAACCCCTAGCCCTATTTTAACAGCATTTTGTATCAATATCTTGTACTCTACTTTGAAGATAATGATACATGGTGAATTATTATTCTCTTAGCATTTTATTATGAAATTTTGATTATTTTTTCATAAAGAAGTGTGTGCAGAAGTGTGTGCATATGGATTCAGACCTGCACCAGGACTACACAAAGGCATCCATACGGTTCCTTCCGCCCTTCTCCCTGAAGGGATGGTTAGGTGCCTGGTGCTGACACATTGAGAGGGAAATCTGTGATTCCTGATGCTGAGGGACCTTGAGCAACTTCACAGCCTCAGCTGTCACTCGCTCACCCCCAAGTACGTATGGCCAAAGGGGCTGAGAGGAACTTTTCTGTGGCTCTAGCAGCTCCCAAATTCCTGAGCATGGCCTAAAGCAGAAGGGAACAGGAGAGAAGCCACAGCTCTAGTTATAGGCATAGGCTGAAACCAGTGGCAGAGAAGAACAAAAATACCACTGCCACCACACCTATCCAGTTCTTGCTGACACTCTCTGTCTGCATGAGGGGTTTGTGTGAACACCGCAGAGTGGGTACTGTGGTTCCTGACACTTTCTCCTCCCCTGCAGGATCTGGGTCTCCACTTCAGCCTAGTGGGAGGACAAGTACATCTTGCCCATACTCCCACTGTAGGAGTAGTGAACTAGCATCTCACACCCAATTATGCACCTCACGTTTGCCTGAGCTACGGCTGTTTCCATTCTTATGTGCTCCACTGGGAGAGTGAGTCTCTTTTACTCCACCACAGTATGCAATGTTCCCAAACCTGTTATGCCTTCAAAAAGCTGTAGGAAAATGATATTATGGTGTCCAGCTGAACAGAGGCATCAATGCACAACAAAATAATATCCCAGGATACACCTTCAGGAGATGATAGGCCATCACACAAAAGTAGTAGAAATATAATTGAAACATCAGATCCCAGTGGAGAAATAGAAGAAACAAGGCATCACTATTTATCTAAAAGAACACAATTACTCTCTAGCAAAAGATCCCAAAGAAATTGACATGGATGAAATTTCTGATAGAGATTTTAAAAATAATGATTATAAAAAGGCTCAACAAGATCCAGTGGAATACAGATAAATTACTTTAGGAAGACAATGTAAGATATGAATGACAAATTGAATAAAGGTTTTGAAAAAGAATGAAATATAAGTGAAGACATTAATAAGTGAAGTAAAAATAGGGTGGAAAGTCTCAAAAAGAGAAAAAAAATGTATGAATTTAAAGAAAGGTCTTTTGAAAAATCAGAGACAGAGACACAGAGATCTCAGCAGAAACCCTCTAAGCCGGGAGGGCATGAAATGGTGTATTGTGAATACTGAAAGAAGAAAACAGCTAACTAAGAAAGCTAGACCTAGCAAGGATACTCTTCAGAGGCAGGCTTCTAGAGTTTGTGTTTAATTCATGGTCCAATGTTAGGATTATGGGTGTGAGAGCTACACCCGCTCTGTGGTGAGTAGTATATATACATTATAAGGAACAGAAAGAGCCTTCTCTGCACACCTCCTTTTTTGCTCCTGTTGCTTTTTCTGTCTTCCACCACTGTTAACAGTTATCCCTGTGCCATATCTCGCTGCCTTGGAGCCAGTTGATTATGGACTGAAACTTCCACAAACTGTGCATTAAATAAACCTTTCCTTCCCTAATTTTGGATGTCAAGTATTTTGTCTCAGCAATGAGAGAAAAGTAACGAGCACAAAATTTGGTACTAGTGACTTGGGTTGGTTATGTGGAGTATACCTGATCATGTGGCTCAAGAGCCTTTGGGAGGCTTGTGGAAAGGTTCTGAGACATCGCCTGAAAAAGTAGAACATCTTCAGCTGTTTGGTATGGAATATTATGGTCAGAGCTCAGAAGACCAGAAGGCTGATAGAAATCCTGCTGATAAAGACCAGGCTTGGAAGGTTTCTGCTGGGAAGAAGGATTGCATTGGTTGTTGGAGTCCAGTTAATGTATGTTATGGCTTGGCAAAAAGTTTGTCTTCATTTTGCTCATGTCCAGAGATTTTGCCTGAGACTAAGATTAATGGTGGCAGACTAATTAAAGTGGCAGAAAAAATTTCAAGATAATTTAGTGTTAAGGTGGTGGCATGGCTATAGTTGGGGGCTTTTAGCCAGATCTGTGTTGAGAATCAAGAGCAAAGAGGCCAGCAGAATGATTTAAAATGTGAATTTGGCAAGAAAGGGAGCTCCAGCAAACCCATGGAATGCAAAGATGGAGCAGAGGAGATCTCAATTGCAGAGAAGGAACAGGAGAATATCAAAGATGGCCTGAGAGCATCAGAAGAAGAAAAAAATCTCCACCTTTTGCAGCCTCAAAACTGAAAAAGTGAAAGACTTTGTTTGGAGGAGAAGGCTGTAGAATACCATGTTCCAGAATGGTGACATCCTAGAGAGTTTGTTCAACAGAACTGGATTAGGAATGCCTAGCCATTCAGGTGCTCAGTTCCTGCAACCAAGAGAGAAGAAAGCCTGGCTACTGCTCCAGCTGGCAGCAGACCCTGGCATCATTCATGTGGTACTGGTTTTAGGTCCATGCAGAGTGCAAAAGTTTTGAGGTTAAAAGGCTTCCACCGACATTTCAGAAGATGGCCTGGGAGTCCAGCCAGTATGTCCCTGAGAAGGCAGTGTGTGAAGCTGTGAGGGTGAAACCACAAGTGCAATGGAGAACCCAGGAATGTGGATTATCTGAGCTACAAGAAGGGAGCAGAGTGTGTCCAAGAGAGAAGCCATGGGAGCAACAACCACTGGAAATGTCATAGAGGTGGAGCCATCCAAGTTTTTGGAGCTCACAATATGCCACAGATATCCTGGGATGCTACACATGGAACTATAGAATTTAATGTTTGCCTTGCTGGATTTTGGACTTGTTTGGTCTCAGTGCTTTGTATCCCCATTTGTACATTTTTGTTTTTTATTTAATTTTTTGGTACCGGGGATCAAACTCATGATCTCACGTTTGCCAGAGAGGCACTTACATCGCTGAGCTAAATCCCCAACCCTCCATTTGTACATTTTGGAATAGTTTATCTTGTGCACCATTGAATGTTGGAAATGTTTAACTTTTCATTTATACAAGTGCTAACAGCTAAGAGTTTACCTTAGAACTCAGAGGAGATTTGGAGTTTGGATTTTTCAGCAGTGCTAAAACTGGTAGGATTTTGGCAACGCTTAGAGATGGACAAAATGCCTCTTGCATAAAGATATGCATGAGTCTTTGGGGCCAGGGGCAAAAATGTAATGGTTGGTGTCTAGATGTTCCCTCACAGTCTCATGCAGTCAAACTAGAGCTTGTGACTGATTCATGGTCCAATGCTGGGATTATGGGTGTGAGTGAAACACCAACACTAGGAAGGGTAGCCTGCATACAGTGTAAGGAATGGGAAGAGACTTCTCTTGCTCCTCCAATTTTGCTCTTATTCCTTTTTCTATCTTCTGCCACCATGAACTCTTGCCCTTCTGGTATGCCACTGTGCCTTGGAGCCAGCTGATTATGGACTGAAACCTCCACGAACTGTGAATTAAATAAACCTTTCCATTTTGGATGTCAAGTATTTTGTCTCTGCAATGAGAGAAAAACAACCAATACATTAATTAAAAACTGGGAATTCATGACCACCAGACATGTCTTGTGAAAGATGTTTAAGGGATACTACAATCTGAAGCAAAAGGAAGTTAATTACCAGCATGAAAACATGTGAAAGCATAAATCTCACTAGAAGAACACATACACAGAAGACACTAGAAAAGAATTAGGATACAATAAAATATTATCAGTACTATAAACTACCAAAATATAAATTTTAATGAGAGGAAGAACAAAGAATATTCAAAGCAATAAAAAATTAACAAAATGGTGGGAAATAACTCCTTACCTTACATAATAAGTACTGTATATCACAAAGTCAGAGACATCACTTGGTGTGAAAAAACTGGACTTCAAGAAATATACAATAAAACATACAATGGAGAAAGGTCAACCTCTTTAATAAACCATGCTAGAAAACCTGGATACCTAAATGTGAAAGATGGAAAATCTATCCTTACTTCTTGTTCTTTATAAGACTCAAGTCAAAATGAACCAAAGACTAAATCTAAGACCAGAAACTCCCTAATTGTTAGAGGAAAGAATAGGGGAAATACTTCAAGATACTGGTACAGATAATGATTTTCTAAATAGCACTCTAGAAACAAAGGAAACAAAAGCAAAACTTTACCAGTGGGATTACATCAAACTAAAAAGCTTCTGTAAAAGAAAGTAATAAGCAGTGAAGAGACATTCCACAGAATGAGAGAAAATATTTGCCAAATTATTCATCTGATAGGGCATCAATATCTAGAAAATATAAGGAACACAAAAATTTAGCAACAACCCCCCCCCAAATATTCAATTAAAAATGGTCACATAGCAGGGCATGGTGACATGCACCTTAACCCAGTTACCTGGGAGCTAAGGCATGATGACTTGGAGTTTTAAGGACCAGCCTGGACAAATAGGAAGAACTGTTATTAAAACAAGCAACAATAAATAAAACAAAACCCCAAAAGCCCTAACAAACAAACAAAACAAAAACCCCCCAGCCAAACCAAAATCACAACAAAACTCACAAAATTCCAAATGATCTGGCATAGATACCTACTTTTCAAAAAAAGAAATAATCTGTATATAGAAAAGAATGCTGTTGTTATTCATCAGGGAAATGAAAACCACTGCAATGAGACATCATCTCACCCCAGGTTGAATGGCTATTATATATGCAAAAATACTGGTGAGGATATGGAGAAAAGGGAATTTTATATTTTGAGTAAGAATGCATAATGATATAGTCACTATGGAGAACAGTATGGAGATTCCTCAAAAATCTAAAAAGAGACCTAGAACAGGATCAAGCTATCCCATGTCTGGATCACTATCTACTGGAAATGAAATCAGCATACCACACATAACTAGCAACCTTATTCACAATAGTTCTGATCTAGTATTAGCCTAATTGCCCATGGACAAATGAATGGATAAAGAAAATGTGATGTATGTATATATATATGTGTATTTATATAATCTTCGTACATATCATATCCATATGTCAGCCATTAAAAAATATGAGAATCTGTCATTTGAAATAAAATGGATGGGAGTGGAGGACATTGTGTTAAATGAAATAAACCAGACCCCAAAAGACAAATGCCATGTGTTTTCTCTTATATTCAGAGACTAAAAACAAATCAATCTGAATGTAGACTACAGATTAATAGAATTTTTTAAAAAAATTGTACTTGGTTGAGCAAAACTAAAGAGTTATTGGACTGATCACTGCACATGTATTCACATAAGGAGATATTGAACTATATTTGGTTAACATACATAATATAGAAATAAAAAACAAAAATAGAAATATCATGAGATCTAGCAATTCCACTTCTGGGTATATATCCAGACAAATTAAAATTCATACATTGAATAGATATCCATACTCCCATGTTCATTGTAGCATTCTTTATCCACAATAGCCAAGATATGGAAATAGCAGTATCTATAGACAGATGAATAGATAAAGAAAATGTGGGACAAAACACATGTGTGCATGTACACCCACACACACACACACACACACACACACACACAGAAGGAAAGAGGGAAGGAGGCAAGGAGGAAAGGAGAGACAGACTATCTTTAAAAAAGAAGGAAACTTTGCCATTTTTGACAAGGATGAACCTTTTCTCACATTGTGCTAAGTAAAAAAAGCCAAAGAAAGTCAAATCAAAATGGCTTCACTTATACATGGAATCTTGAAAAATGTTGAATAGAAGCAAAGAGGAATACAGTATTTGTCAGGGGGTAGGTTATGGGGGAAAGGGAGAGGTTAGTTAAATGCTATTAACTTTATTTTATATAGTAATTTCTGGAGACAGTGATGTACAGTGTGGTGACTATGGTTAATAACAATGTATCACATTCTTATAATTTGCTGAGGAAGTAACTTTTACATTTGATTATTGAGAAAGAGAAGAGAGGGTGACTATGTGAAGTGATATATATTGATTAGCTTGACTGTGATGGTTCATAATATACTTATATATCAAAATCATGTTGTATACTTTAAATAAATATCTTTATCTGTCTTTTATGATTCAATAATCTAAGAAAAAAATTTTTTTTCAAAAAATCATGATGAAACCTGATGAAAAAGAAGAAAAAGTGGGAAAGATCATGGCAAGAAACTACCAAATATTGCCAAGTATTTCTAAAGAGGAAGAGGTAGAAGCCAGAAATACTAATATTTAACCAAGCAGAGAAAAAAATTTCTCCAAAGACTAATATGTACTCAGTTCTCAGTTGCCTTTGAAATGGCCCATGCTTTACAATAATGCTATTATGATAAGGAAATTTACAAACAAGTTATTAAAACAGAAATACAAAACAGCATGAAGAGATTCTTATCACCAAAATTATAAATTGAGTAATCCCCACAGGATGCCACATTTTGAGATGTTCGGTTGCACACAAGGAAGACATTGAGTTTATAGAAGGTTTTTCATGACTATGTGCCTGAATATTTCTGGATATTTCACTTACCTGTTTCCCCACTAATTTAGTCATACTCAGGGATAAAAACAAAACAAAAAATAGCTATAGAGGCATTCTATTATGACTGTATGAAAGGTCATTACTACAAGAGTGTATTCGCACTTGAGGATGGGACATCTTGAGACTGTTTTGGCGACTTGCGTAGAGCTGCCCTTTGAATACGGAGAAAAAGAGGGGCACCAGTATCACAAAATCTCAGAAAACAAAACTTCAGCAGAAGCAGTAAAAGGCACACCCAAGTGCAACACAGTTAAAGTTTAACCAATTGGAAACTAAACCTTTTAATGATTCCTAGGTTAAAGAGTCATCTTTCCCTGGGAACATGCGAAGTACAGTTATTTCAACTTTGAAAGCAAAGACCTTTGGAAAACATTTTTAATGAGACATGTACTTATTAAAGTATATAGAATTCAGGAATAACAGCTTGAAAAAAAAGTCTAAATCTTCCATGGTTCCAGAGTGAAGCAAAAAAATAATATCAAATAAATATTCAGTTCAACAATATGGAAACAACAGCAAAACTACTGACTATAAGTTTTAAAGATTAAGATTAAAGTAGAAATCAATGACAAAGCACAAAAGGACACTTGTGAGAAAACTACAGGATGTACAGAAAAGAGCCAAGAAAATAGATAAAATTTTCACCAGTTTGAACTGACAAGAGACAATTTTAGAATGACAGAAAGCTTATAACTAAACTGAAGAGAGTTCTGAATTATGAAAAATATTCTTAATAAAGTTCATGTCTATTTAAAAATCTAGGTTAAATGAATGAGTAAAGAGGAGTCAGTTAAAGTTGATTTAAGAGCAGCACACACAGAGACAAAAAAAGAATCCAAAAACCTACATCCTACAAAGGAAACTAGAAAAAAAATACCACATTGGAGCATTTATAAAACTATTTTAGATGCTCAGAGCACATATAAAGATAGTGCTATATAGGACCATGTTCTCCTCAAAATTTGTATGTTAAAGACTTAATCTCTAATTCAATTACATTTGGTGATTTGGCTTTTGAGAGGCAGTTAAGGTTCGGGTGGGGCACTGTCCCACTAGCTGACTTTACAAGAGACGCTAGAAGCTCTTTATTCTCTCCCTTCTCCCTTCCTTCTCTCACCGTTCATCTGTACCATGAAAAAGACTGTTGCTTATAAGTTAGTAAAAAAGCCCTCACCAGAAACTGAATCATCTTGTACCTTGATTGTAGAATTTCCAGTCACCAGAACTGTGAGCAATACAGTACTGTTGCTGTTTAAAACACCCTCTGCTGTCATCCTGAGCCAACTAGTACATATGGAAACAGCACAATTCATTCTTATCCAGGTAATATAATTTCAAAATCTTATAGATATTATAAAAACCCTGAAGATGGGCTGGGACTATAATTTAGTAGTAGAGTACTTGCCTTGGCTATTCAAGACTGAGTGCAATCCCCTGCACCACAAAAACAAACAAACACTCAAATAAAATAAAACCCCTAAAGGAATGAATTTAGCAAAATAGTCAAAGAATTAACATGACATTGTAATGGTTATGTTAGAATAAGAATGATTGCACATTGGTAATTTTCCTGATGTAATATGAATAAGATAAAAAGGGATTGAAATTTATTCTGTGAAAGGCCAATAAAAAGGCCCTGTGTGAGAAAAATAGCTTTGGTTACAAGTACTAAACTCTGTTACTGTGGCACAAAAGCAACCTTAGATAATATATAGGGTAATGGCTGTGTTCTAAGATTACTATATAAACAACCTCTGGGTCAAGAAAAAAAAAGGATTTCATATATTTAGATGCGAAAAAGAGATGTGATAATACTAAACATATGGTACTGTAGGAATCTCAGTAAAATGATGAATAGAGTCAATTTCATACAAGACAGTTATCTTTTACAGGGAAATGAGAAGTGAAGTCATTAGTTAGGAGAAAAGTTACGAATGACTGGTACCGCTATTATTCAGTGTTGCTCTGAATGTCTCAGTCAAAGCAATGAGATAAAAATAAAGAACAACTGCTCTTATAGAAAAGTCACCTTTTAATACTTCTCTAAAGTGCAAGAAAATCTACAGAAAAATGATTAGAACACAGATTTGAATTGGGCAGTTAGATAAAAGATAAATATACAGAATATCAATAGTATTCTTCTTTATAAAAACTGAAATCAAAAGCTTCCCAAGCAATATCATTCTCCTAAACAACCACCTAGCCCACCAGTGCCAGGTCCAGGGAAGGGAAGCATAGGCTGCTATGAGCCAGTGTTAGGGACGAGTGGTGGGGCATCATTTAGGAAAGATGCATAAAGAAATGGCAAGTTTCATTGAAGAATGTAAAGAAGCCATTAATGAAAGGAAATCCATTTGGTTTCCCTGGATGGAAGAACTGGACATTGTGAGGATGCTTAGTGTCCAATAAAATCAGAAAAGCATGAAATTTAACTAGAAAAATCATTCATTATTCAGCAAGTAATTACTTTAGTGACTTCCAGAAGCTTGGCTTTGTAAAAGAATAACATGACCAAAATTCTTGCATTTGTAAGGATTACAGTCTAGTTAGGCAACAGAAGCAACAAAAAATAAGCCCAATAAAGTTTTAGGAGCAAGGGGAGAGCAACAGTTTAGGAATAGTCAAAAGGAACCCTGGATTGCAATTTTAAACAGAAGGGTTGAGTGTGACTTTACTGCAGAGGTGACATTATGGCTAAAGCCTAGAGAAGGTAAGGACAGGAACCATGGGGACTTTGGGACATTCATTTCAGGAAGAAATCAGTGCCATGGCTCTAAGGCATGAAGAATTAGAATAAGGAACACAGGTAAGCATTCTGAATTTATTCAGTTCCTTAAGGCAGCCAATACAATGAAAGACAATCATGAAAGAGGACTTTCAGAACTACTGCAAAGACGCAAGAACACCAGGGTGTGTTCGAAGCAAGGACAAGTACATTGATGAGAAACAATGTTACCTAGAAAGGAAAAAAGTTGACTATATGTAAATTATAATAGTGAAACTAGGAAACTGAATCACCCAGAATACCTGGGACATATTTTGAATAAATTTAGGATCCCAGCATAAATCACTGCTGAAACACACACACACACACACACACACACACACACACACACACACACGCATGCACGCACGCACACATGCACACGCACACACACACAGTTATAAATGAGGTAAAACCTTGAAATGAATTCTTCCTGATGTAAGAGTAGCATAGAAATAAATTGGAATGCTACATAATTGTTGATATAGTCAAAAAAGAAAGGTAAATTAAAAATAAATCTTGAAAGAAAAAACTTATAATATTTAAAAATATCCATCTAGTTTATTGCTACTGAGGGCAGTGGGTAGAGAAAAACTATAAAAGTATACTTAATGGCTAATCTACTCAAAACCAGACTATTTTTTTTACTTTCACTGTTGAAAAATTTATAACAATAGCTTCTTTTTATATGAAAACTAACCATTAAGGGGCAGAATAGAAGACTGAGGAATTATAGTATGCCTTAACATTTCTTTATGAAAATTTCAGTCATTTTCTAGAAGTCTTATAAACACCACGACTATACAACAGATTTACTACCATCAAACAAATGAGTGTTTTTATTCCCCTTCCACTGGCAATTGCAATAGATTATATACTATGTATTCACTACTGTTTTTCTAGTATATTTACTAAGTGAGCTGGGAGTACAAGGATTTTTGCATATCATAAATGACAGAAATAATATTATATATTTAGTCATGGTTTATTATCAGTGCAAAGGTCTACTGGAAAAACTAGTAGAAGGTAAGACTGCAAGGGTTGGTAGGTGGTACTTTTTTTTCCTTCTAAGTTTAAACCATATAAAAGATGTGGCTAATACCTGTACAATAAACAGAATTTTACATTTAAAGCATCTATAAAAGCAGCAATAAATAGATGATGTCATGATGGAGTTTGCTCTTTAAAACTCATGAATCCAAAAAAGCAGGTGTTTCTGAATGGCTGTAGGTAAAAGATCAAGGGATGGATTTTTCAACAACTCCCTCAAATTCTACTGGCTTTCAAGCAGACAGCTCTTTGGGCAAAAGCAGTTTCATTTGGGATAGGAGCAAACTCTTGACAATCTTTTAACAAATTAAGGTCATGTTAGGTTGAGTTCATACGGAAGAGAACATCACTTGGAAAAGTGTGACTTATATGGTTGTACCTTGGTTTCCAATGGGGGATTGATTCTAGGAACCCACATGACTACCACAACCCTCAAATACTCAAATCTGATATGTAGCCTATGCATGTCCTCTTCTGTATTTTGAATCGTTCCTAGGTGACTTACAATACCCAGTAAAAAGGAAATGCTATGTAAATAGTTTTTACATTGTATTGCTTTGGGAATAATCGCAAGAATTTTGAAAGTCTTTTCATGCTCAGTGCAGATGTAATTTTTTCCACCTATTTTTGATCTGTAATTGTTTGAATTAGTGGATGTGGAACTTGTAAATATGGAGGGTCAGACAAATGTACTTTGAAGAGGAGCACTATTCTTGATTCTGTAAATGGTGATGAAATACATACCATTTCATGAGGAAAGGCATTTATTTGGAGACATTTAGATCTGAAAAACATAATAAAAGCGAACCCGGTGAGATATGTAAGCTTCAAGACTCATCCTAGGAAATCTGAGAGCCCTGCCACAGGAGGGAGAAGGCCAGACTTAGTCTGTGTCTTCCCTGTGTTGATTACAGAGCCTCTCACAGTCCTGGTTTCTTTATCCCTGTCACTATTTTTCAGAGATCCCTCAGAGCAACACTGAAAAAAATATTAATGCATAGCACTGGACAAGAGCGTGGGATGCTATCCAAGTAATGTGAGTCCATTCCTGATTTGCCCACAGAGCGGCTGTGATGCTGTGGGTATTCATCTAACCTCTGTGTTTTAGTGTTTTCCTCTTCAAAAAGGGCCATAACTCCTATTTTATAGGCATAGATAGAATAAAGACATGCATATTCCATATTCTAATATTTAGAGTCTCAGTAATTTATCTTCTCTTTCTTTATCTGAAGGAAAATGTTCTTTAAAAAACAATAGTAATAAAATTTTGCTTATTAATATGTTGGTCATTTAACTATTACCTGCATTACTCTGGGGGACACATATTATTCACATATTACTGATCAAGAAATTGAGATTGGAAAGGAAAAGAAACTTGTACAAATAGCAAATAGAAGCACATAGTTTCTATTATATTCCACATCTGACTTATTCTTGAGCTCAACTTTTAATCATTATTTTTAATGCCTTTATAATTATCCACATATCTAAGATATTTTGCATGTTACACATTTTACCTAAAAATCACCCCATTAAGATAAAACCTTAATTTTTTTTCCTGATCTTAATTGAGGTAACTAGTTTGGTGGCACATAAAGCTGGCTCCTTAGAGAGTTAGAACAATTATAAACCTCTAAGGAATCAGTAAATGGTAAAGTTTGTCAAAAAGTAAAATATTACAAAGGCAGTCGCTATTAATTTTTAAATAATTGCTGGATCCTAATTCTGTCAGCAGAAAGTTACATATATATTCTGTCTAATTTGATGGGGATGAACTTCAAAAACAGATCGAGTCTTTTTAGTTTTTTTTTACCTCATAGATAATTAGTTTGAAATATAGAAGATGGAAATAAGTCACAGATACTGTTATCTCAAAGACATGTCCTTTGACCTGATCCTGATTTGCTTGACTTGCTCTTGATTCATAAAAGGTAAAAAAATCATCTGTATGTCAGTTTTATACATTTTGCTAAAAAAATTCTTATATTTTAGTGTCTAGATGGTAATTTCTAGAGTTCCATCTCCTCTTATTTGACAGTGATGTCTTGGAATCTCATGAGTATAAACAGCAAATAAAGAAATACGGTAAAACAGAACTATCAGGAGGTCAGAGATGAAGTGAGAGATTTTTTTTTCCCTTCATAAGCCTGACAGAAATAATGAGTTCAATTCTGCTTGCCATAGAGAAAGACCAGCAGTCACTTTACGATTACCTTGTAACTTGATTAGCGAGCTGAAGCTCCACTGGCCTAGAGGTGACCTGAGAAGCTGTGTATGTCTCTCTTTATCCGTTATAGCAATACGTGCATCTGGGTAGTGTTTATATAAATGAAATAAACATTTGTCTACAAAACTCCAAATTTGCCTTAAAGGCCTTCAAATTTTAATGGAAATCTTTACCTCTAGCAAAATCTCTACTTGGGTCCATGTCCAAAAGTCCTCCAGAGGGGCCAAGTAGGGTTCTCTCTTGTTGTTTTGGCTGGTACATCACACTTGATTTATTTTAGTCGTCTGAAGAATTATTCCTGACACCATTCATATATTTGGTTCTACCAATCAATATCAATAATAAAACACTGAATTGAATAATCTCCTTGTCAGTCTTGTTGGAGTCACAAGCCACATACAAAATGCTTTTATTTGGAATATATAGTGGTCAAGGAAGGGAAAGAGCCCATATTTCCTTGGAAAAATTTCCATCTTTTCCAATTGCAAATATGCAGTCTGCATATCTCACTGCATATCTTTTAATAAAACATTTCTAAACCTGACCAAACTGCTGGAAAGAAATTTGTAATGAAAGGTTGCCTTTGTATCGCTTCCCATTTTTTACCTCATTACTATGACAAAAAGTATATTAGTGTCTGAACATTTCATCAGTTCTGAGAACTGTAGCTGTAGGCAGTTCATAAAATGGAAATTGGTGACTCATTTGTCTTATTTGCATGTATGCCACACCCACATTGGTTTCGTTTGCATTGCAAATTATCACTTCTTATCTGTACTTGGTACCCTTGGGAGGGGATAAGGGAGCTTGGGGGTGGTGGGAGAAAGCATTATTTTCTTATGGTTTCCAGGCTGATTTGGGGGTTCTTTTTGTGATAGACAAAAACTAAAACACTGCAAAATATTAAATTATTCTAAAATAATATCATATATAACCTTGTCCACTGTCATTGGTATTTATATTCTATTTCCCAAAATTCATTTTAAGGCTGCACTGAATGAATTATCTTCCTGGATGGATCAGAGAGCAAAATCATTGCCTAGTAGCCTACTTGAAGTATTTGTGTGGAAAAGAATTTCATCTCTCAAGGTGAAACTGACCTGGCAGATTATGGTGCCAACTCTAAACAATTCACTTTGTTTTCCTTCCCTTGTGTTAGAGCTCTATACAAGTACATAGGGACCACCAGGATGTTTCTTTGGCTCAGTAAAGATTCTTCTGTAGGACAGCAAACAATTATCTTAAAATCTACACTGTTTCCTGTGTGAGACAGGCCTTGTGGAAGTTTTCAAGGTTTGCTTACGAAAAACACATATATCCAAACACAAACATTGACATTAACTCTCCTGACAACCCAGGTTGAGATGTCTACCAACTCACAGGCCAGTCATGACATTATAACAGGTACCAAATCCACATGTTCTCTGAAGAACAGATTTACTTGGCTTATTCTCAAGAGTAGCCCAAGAGCTTCATTGTTAGATCATAGACGACAATGACCCAGCTTTCTGTCAATGAGGGAGTTCTGCGCAGCTGGGATTATCCTGGCAGATGAGGACAAAATTGATATATGCTAATAAATCTATTGTTGAAGAAAATGGCGATCAATCTTGTAAGCTTTGACTTCAGCAAACCTTCAAAAGGAGGAAAATTCACCAAGTGAGAGATTTTAACATCGTGATTGGTCTGATCACACTGAGGGGACTGGATCAGGTGCTCATGCTTTGGATAAATATGAATCTAGGATTCTCTTGATATTCAGAAAATAATTTTTAAATAGATTCTATCCTGCTTCCTTCCTCACTCCCCCGCTCTTGCATCTTCAGGAAAGCAGAAAACTTAATTCATTCAACCGATTATACTTACTGGCTGCTGAGATTCTGGGGTACCCAAAGTCACTCCAGGAAATACAAATGATCCTCAAAGGAATTACATCAGGGTGGGATAGGAAAAACCTTACACTCAGAGACAATGAATAAACAATTACGTTTTATTAATACTTTAGAAGATCACAGGATCCTGAAACAACCAAAAATATTTCACAGTGTAGAAGGAATTAAGCTTTAAAGCAAAATAGAATTTAAGTAGGCATTTTATCTACCTATCTCTTTTAATACTTAGCTGGTTTCACTGTAATTTATGTGGCTGTGTGTTTCTCCCTCCTCATGGAAAAGGAGGCCTCAAACTTTGTGAGCATTAGAATCATCCTGGGAGTGAGCACGTTAGAGGAACGGACCTTGGGCATCTCGCCATCATGTCTGTGCTTTCTTAGATCCAGAAATAGGTTGGAGTCTTTCCATGCATATATCCTCCCTAGAAGATAGTCAAGAGTAAAGAGTAATAATTTGTCCTCTGATGAACATTTAGAAATATTAATTCATTACATGAATTCATACATATATGTAATTCATACATATATGTATATACATATATGTATACCTTTATACATGTAATCTTTTCTCTTCTTTTCTCCTTTCCCTTATCAAGGTTGTCTTTTCCTTTTAAGCACTTTCTTTCCCTTTCATTTGCACAATATCTTGTAAATTTTGAATATTAGGTTTTTTTACACTGGGGAGACAATATGATATTTATACATGCAAGTTTGATTTATTTCACTTATGAGTATGGTCTCAAGTTGCATCCATTTGCCTATAAAAATTCATCTGGGTCACAACCATGGGATTAGAAATGGATCTAGGATTTGGATAAAGATGGTGACTCTGAGTTGTCATCTTGGGCCGCTTGTGCAGAGCTAGAGAAAGGCTGCTGCTGAGAGCAGGGGAACATGAACTACCTGTGGCCAGTTGGACAGGGAGGTGGAGGATTTGGTGGAACATGTCTGTACTGGGAGTGTGAGCAGTGCAGTCCCTGTGGGCTTTGGACCCTGATTCTGTCTTACCCCTGGCATGGGAATCTGCAGATTTCTCACCTTCTCTGAACACGATATTGATGTGAGTGGTATTCAGTCACAAACATCATCATACATGTTAAATAATTTAACATCATCAGACTGAGTTGGATTAAAGTCAGTCAGACTTTGTGCATTTATTTTAAAAACTTCGGCTATTTCATATTATTGCTTATATTTGTTGTCTTAATGTTTTGAGATGGTATTGATGCATGTAGTTTTTCACTTGTGCCATTATAAAATGTTTCCTCAAGTAGAGGAAATTAAAAATTGCTCTAAGTATATGAGGTGATGGAAATGTTAATTAACTTGATTGCAGTAATCATTTCCCAAATTATGTGTATCTCAAAATGTGATGGTTAATACCTTGTATATGATTTTGTTAATTATACTCAATAAAAAACAAAAATACAAATATTTAAATAAAACCAAATATAATTTCTTGGGCTTTATACTGAAACATCCGGCTTCCCAGGAATCTACATTTTGAAAGCACTCTTGGTACCTGTGACACAGATGAAGCCTGGGTTACAATTTGGAAAATGGTGCATATACTCTAAGGGTTTCCATGCCACAAAGATAGTATCTTATTCTTTTGGGAATCCCTGGTATTGAGTTCAGAGCATGGCATACTGCAGGTGGTCAGTAAACTTGTGATAGGCAAATGAAAAGATGAATCCCTTGTGCTAGCATTTCTCAACCTCAACACTGTTGACATTTTAGACCAAGTCATTCTTTGTTGGGGAAACTATCCTGATCATGGTAGGATGTTCAGGAGGGTCCCTGATCTCCACCCACTAGATGCTAGAAGACTTCCCTTCAGTTGTGACATCCCATAATGTCACCAGGCATTATCAAATGTCACCTGTGGGCCAAGTGACTTTGTTTCATAGATCAATGCAACAGCATAAGAGAAGATCTCTAGTGCATTTGTGTGGAACATACTATGCATTAAGTAAGCATTTGTACCAGCACCTAAAATGCCATCATTGCTGAAAACTATTTTATAGGAACTTTTAAAATGACCTTCAGATGAATTGGAGAAAGCTGAGACTAGAGCTTTTAACAGAAAAGGTTGTTGGATTCTCTTTCCGAATGG
This sequence comes from Dolichotis patagonum, assembly GCA_004027295.1. Taxonomy (NCBI): domain Eukaryota; kingdom Metazoa; phylum Chordata; class Mammalia; order Rodentia; family Caviidae; genus Dolichotis; species Dolichotis patagonum. The sequence goes on along the minus strand of PVJX010011993.1, from coordinate 30,378 downwards.
TTATCCAAGTGTAGGTATAAGAAAAAAAAATTAATCAGATTTGGAGCATCCCAAGTGGACATCTAGCCCTTAATTTAAAAAAAAAGTTATGTGTTATAATTTAACAGTGTGAATCCCATTAAATCAGTGGTAAGTCAATGAATAAATCCATACCCAAGACTTGAATATGTAACCTTGGATGTGATCCATTTGTTATATTCATGAGAATTATAATGATTGCCTCTACATGGACGCATTTTCCCTTCTCTCCCCTTAAGAAATTTAAAACCACACATACTTAACAGAAGGAACTCACTTTGTCAGGAAAGTAAGTAGAAAAATAAGATTTTTAAAAAGTACCAAAGTGTTATCTGCACTCTGTTTTTAAGCATGTAGCTACTCTGATACCTTCAGCTGAACAGTGAACTTTCCCTGGGGTCAGTAACGAGAAATAAGTAACTTTGAGGTCTTCTGCATCATTGGGAAACACCAGAATTAGCAACCTCACAGAAGTGTACACAGGTTGATAACATCTCAGATTCAATTCTTCCTTGTACCTGGTATTCAAAGCAATAAATTGGAACTATGGTAAGATAGATAAAACAGATAATCAATAGGGGCTCTAACCTGCATTCTGCCCACATCCTACACAAGTGTAGCTATGACTGTACCAGATACAGCAACTGTATCAGCAGCTACAATGCCTCTCAAGAACACCCATTTCAATGACAAGCACTGTCATTACCATTATGTACTTCTATTGTACAACACTAATATTATACAGTCAAAGCAACCACCATTACTACAACATTTCCATGATGGCAAAGGACATGGTGATACCTATATAATTATTACCCTTTCTGCTCCTCCTCTTCCTCCTTCTCCTTTTCACCTCTACTTTCAGAAAAAAAATCACTGTGTTGAGAATTTACTATCTTTCATTAACTTCATGACAGTCCTTTGAGAAAAGTCATATAAAGCCATCTTTCAAAACAGAAGCTTACAGTTTGATTAATGTGCTCACTGCATGCATTTTTGGTGAGAAGGAGTGAACTCATGGTGGGGCCTTGGGTCCCTGATGCAGTGATATGCTGCCATACAGTGACTCCATGTGGTCATCTGACCCTGGGCTTCACATCCCCAGCATGTAGTCTTCTTGCTCGTATAACGCCAAAAATGGACTCAATAATCCAAAAGCAGTTTCCTCTATTTGCTGTCAGTGACGCATACCTGTAATATGTGGGCTTAGGCCAGCATGGCCTCACACAGTGACACAGAACTGGATGTTCAAATGTATTCTTATCCTCCAGGTTCCCATGGGGATGGCTGGCTGGAGCTGGAGCTGAAACCAACAGGTGATAATTGAATTTGTTCTCCTTTGACCAACGGACCAAAGTTGAGAGCAAAATCCTCAGCATCAAGATTGGCTGTGAAGGAGAATATTTTAATTCAAATTTGCCCTTTTTTGAGATTCAAAAACGATGATTTGGAAACCTTAAGTTAGATATCCTTCAATATGAAAATTTAAGACTGAGGGAGGATTAAGAAGTGGGAACATGAATTCAGACCTGTTTGTGAATATTAGAACTGTGAATGACAACAATGTGCAGTAACAGTTCTTTGTAATGGCAAAAAAACTGGAGGCTGCTAATATGCCCTTCAGGAAGGTGCTCATTAAATAAAATCATGGAACCTCTCTAAAGCATCATACTGTGCAGCCACTAAGATTATGTGTAATTCTATATTTGACACAGGATAAAATTCATTTTACAGCATATGCCAGGATGTGGTACCTCTTTTTTTTTGGTACCAGGAATCAAACTCAGGACTTTGTGCTTGGCAGGCAAGTGCTTGTGCTGAGCTATATCCCCAGCCATAAACTTAATTCTTTCCATGATTCTAGTAGCAAATTGAATTGGATGAGGACTGAGACAAATTGTCACATAAGGTTAACACTGAACCTGACCACTGAATTTTTGTTTTTGTATAAATTTCAAATAAGCAGAAAAATGTAAAGCAGTTCCTGATTTGGAGAAATTTAAGATGCAGGGGATACATGTTTGCGATGTAGAATTTGAAATTATTTTCCACCTCAAGTTTGCAAATTGTGTGTTGATTTAATTTGCATGCTACAGTGGAAAATCAAACCTCCCCTTTTAAAAAACTCAAATCTCCTATCTGATCAGCCATATTATTTGTTAGCTTTGATTCTGAACAACTGTTGGTTTCTCATTAATGTCAAATCTTCCAGGAGGAGATGGGCTAAGCTGGCACATGCAAAAGGACTGCCCATAAATTATAACAGCAGCTCATGTGAATGTCATCAGAGTAAGTTCCAAGCTTCAAAGACAACTATTTTGAAGCAAATACTGTTTGTTTGAATATATACTTTCTAAATTATGAGCTAGGAAAAATAGTCTAAGCCCTTTTTATATTAGTTTTAGGTAGTTTTCAGATTAAATCTTTCTCATCTTTGGTTTTGCCTCTCAGACCCAATTTGCCTTGCTGATCCATTTTCCTCCATCCACTTCTTCTGTGAGCAAAGCACAGTCAGGGCTCACACTTTCCTAGAGGCCTGGAGGCACTTTAATAGCACCAGTCAACAAATGAGCTTAATTGATCCTGTTGGGCCCTCATTTATGCAGGAATGGCCAGGAGCTGCTGTCTCAGTTCTCCTCTGACAATTAGCATTTTGGACAAATGCATTTCTACCTGATTTTATTTGCCAAAGGAATATTCATCTTTGCATTATTCAATGTATATTGATCATGAGATTACGAGCATCTCCAATTTAAAAGACAGGTTTCCCCAACTCTGTATTTCTACTAGAACACCAATTTGTAATTTATAGTAGCTGCTTTCCAAATAGTTTCCATGGTTTTCAAATACCTTCTCACAGACTGCTGCCTCCATTCCCTCCATCCCGCTAGTGAGTGAAAAAGAAGGAAAAGATACATCTATAAGAGGATTAAGATCTGGCCTGAGGTTTGATAACAAACAAATCCAACATGAAAGCCAGACATTTGACTTGAGATTCTTGATGATTTGAGATTCTTCCTGCGCAGGTTTGTTGCCTTGGCCATTTTCTTAGGTTGCCAAGACTCAACTAGTTTCCTTCCCAGGTCAGTGCAAACACATTTCTCAAAATATTGCCCAGTGCTGGAAATGTTATCCTGACAAACGTGTCCCAACACAAACATTGAACAAAGTGGTCCTCACCTTTGGCCCATTTCTTGCTGTTCTACCATGTTCCCTGACAAAATCACCACTCCGATCGATCACCTTCCCAGATGCTGCTCGCCAGCCACATTTTCCATTCTCCAAACACCAACATCTCCTGCTTAACACTCTTAACTCATGATCTTGCTGTTTCCATCTCTGAGAGAATTAAAGCAGCACCAAGAAATCTTCCACAAACCCTGACCCCCTCTTTTCCTTGACTCACTTTGAGCCCACACATTTTCTTCCTTTTTGCTCCTATAGGGAGCCTTTGCTTGTGCACAAGAACCCACCTCTCTCCTGTGCTCCCACACACTGTGATTTAATTGCCTGTTCTTCCGGTGTTTACATCATCAGATCCTCCCATTCTTTTAGATTGCTCCCAGCTGAGGAGGAAACAGGGCTTTTCGTCATGTTCAGACAGTTTTCCTTGATTTCAATTCTCCCTGCAGTTAAAACTTCATTGTTCCATTCTCCTTTAGCAAACATTTTCTAATGGTCTCCACTCTTCCCTTGAACTTAACCAACTAGTTGTCAACTGAAATGAAGTAGCTAACTACCTTATATTTCCCCTTTTTCTTACCCTTTTGATCTCCTTTTTCAGATTATTGTAGTTTTTATTGTAGAAGTCTTTCACTTCCTTGGTTAGGTTAATTCCTAAGTATTTAATCTTTCTTGATGCTATCCTAAATGGTGTAGTTTTCCTGTATTTTTTTTTATTAGTGAATTCGTTATTTGCGTAGGAGAACCTATTATCTGTGAGTTGACTTTGTATCCTGCTGTACTGCTAAATTTGGTTATAAATCCTAGGAGTCTTTTGGTTTAATTTCTGGGTTTTTGTGTTGAAGAAGCATGTTGTTTGCAAATAATGATAATTTGACATCTTTTCCCATACATACCCCTTTTATTTCTTTGTCTTGCCTGATAGCTCTGGATAGTTTCAAGTACTATATTGAATAGGAGTGGTGATAGTGTATATCTTTGTCTTAGTCCTGATTTTAGAGGGAAAGCTTTAGTTTTTCCCTATTTAATATGGTGTTGGGAATAAGGTTTTCATAAATGGCTTTTATCAGACTGCGATAAGGTCCTCCTATACCTATTTTCTTTAGGATTTTTTTTTAATCATGAATGGAGGTTGGATTTTGGAAAATGTTATTTCTGTGTCTATTGAGATAATCATGTGATTTTTTCCCCTGCTTCTGTTTATGTGATATATTACAATTTTTGATTTGCATATGATGAATATGCATATTATATCCATGAAATGAAGTCTACTTAGTCATGATGTTTGATATTGTTGATAATTTTTAATATTCTGTTTGCAAATATCTTGTTGAAGATTTTGCATCTATGTTCATTAAAGCACTTAGCCTGTAGTTTTTACATTTGGTTGGATTGTCAGGTCTGGAATCAATGTAATGTTAGTTTCCAGGATTGATCTTGCCAGTACTCCTTCCCTTTCAATTTCATCAAAGCGTTTGAGGAATATTGGCAATAGATCTACCCTGAAGTTCTTGTAGAATTTGGCAGTAAATCCATCAGGACAGGGCTTTTCTTAGTTGGTAGGTTTAAAAATTTTTTATTACTGCATTAATTTCATTGCCCATAAATGAATTAGTTGTAGTTTTTAAGTCTTTGTGTTTCAGTTTTGGTGATTCATATATATCTAGGAACCTACTCATTTTTTTCTGAATTCTATACTTTATTGTTATAGAAGTTTGTAAGGTATTTGCTAGAGCTGCTAATAATTTTCCGATTTTGGCAGTGTGCATTGTGATTTTGCCTTTTTATTTCTAATTCCATTGATTTGGTTCTTTCTTTTTTTCAGTAAGATTGGCTGATTTTGTCTATTTTGTTTATTGTTTCAAAGAACCAGCTATTAGATTTCTTGATTTCTTGCTTTTTTTTTGTACTGGGGATTGAACTCATGACCTCATGCTTGCCAAGCAGGTACTTATGCCACTGAGCTAAATCCCTGGCCCCTTCTTGCATTGTTTTCAAATCTCAATTTCATTGATTTCTGTTCTGATCTTTATAATTTCTTCCTCATACTAGCTTCGGATTTGGATTATTGATGTTTTTCTAGGCTCTTGAGGTGTATCTTTTGGTTATTTATTTAGGCTTCCTTTGTTTTTCTGATGTGGGTATTTACAGTTATAAAATTCCCTTTTAATACTGCTTTTATTGTGTCCTGTAAGTTCTGATATATTTACTGGCATTGTCATTTAATTTTAGGAAATGTCTTATTTCTTCTTGGATTTCTCCTGTGATCCATTCAATAATGTTTTATTTAATGTTCATGTGTTTACAGAATTTCTGTGGTTTCTTTTGCCATTGGTTTCTAGTTTCAATATGCTAATGTTACAGGTAGCTGAGTTAGTTAGAAATATTACAGGCAATCAGACAGGTCTGGATTCTCAAAGGAGCCAGAGCAAAAGTTCATATACCTTGCAGCCTTGGAAGAGACAATCACCTGCTGTGGGCCAAATCTCAAGACAAAAGGCAAAACAAATACAACCACATCCTAAGGTTCCACAGTACAAATACTTCTCTATTACCCCAGGAAGTCAAGAGTCAGCATCTTACCCCACAACAGGAAGAGTCACTGCCGTTAAGCAACCCGCTTACTACCTGACTTGTTCCCCCATTTGCTTCTAATTTAATCAATTTAACCTGAGCAATTAGTCTTATTGGCTGACCACAGTTCTGTCTTGCCTTATGCCCACCTTGCAAATTCCCATTTTTCTCTACCTTTGACCCATTTAACCTCATGATCTTACTCTATAAAAGTCCCTAAAAAAGAGTCTTTGGCAACCTGCTAGGGACCCTTTCTGTCTCTCTCAGACAGAAGCTTTCATTCTCTCAATATATGTATTCTGCTCTTAACCTCCGCTGTTCAAATTCATTCTTCGATTTTAGAGAACACGAACTCATACAGGACATAGTAGGTTGGGAGTTTCATTCCCCTATATCACTATGATCTGATAATGTAGCAGGCAACTGAGTTAGTCAGAAATATTATAGGCAGTGAGATAAAATTGGGCCCTCATAGAGCCAATGCTGACACAAGAAACTGCAGGGAAGGCAGACACCTCCTGCTGTGGACCAGGCCTCAAGACAAAAGACCATACAAATGCACCCATATCCTGAGGATTCGCACTCTAAATAGTTCCCATCCCCCTAGCAAAGAGTCACAGCTCCAAGAATGCCCGCTTGCTACGTGATTTGCTTTCCCAATTGTCCCTAATGTAATAAATTTTACTTGAACTATTGATCTTATTGGCTGACTATAGTAATGTCCCACCTTATGCCCATCTGCTTTGTGAGTTCCCAGTCTTCCCCTACCTTGAACCCATGGTTTTACTCTATAAAAGTCCCTGAAAAAGACAGAGCCCCCAGGCAACCCGCTCGGGACCCCCTTCTGTCTCTCTCCAGACAGAAGCTTTCTCTCAATAAATATATTCTACTGTCCACCTCTGTTGTTCCTAAAATTCATTCTTCGATTTTAGAGAACACGAACTCATGGACATAGTAGGTCTGGAGTTTCATTCTCCTATATCAATAATATCTGATATAATTTGAATCTGATATAATTTGAATTCTTTTGCATTTACTTCAGAATACTTTATTAGCTAGTATGTGGTGTACTTTGGAGAAAGCTCTACGTCCTCCTGAAAAGAATGTATTCTGATGTTGGGAGCAACACTGTTTAATTTATTTGTTAGAAAGTATGATTCAACTCTGATATTTGTTTGTTGATTTTTTTCTAGTTAAACTTTCTATTTGTAATAGTGTGGTATTGAGGTCCCCCACTATAATCATATTGATGGTAAATATATTGTTTTTATTGTTTTAATTTAATTTTATTGTTTTGGTGCTGGGGATCGAACTAGCAACCTTGCACTTGTCAGGCAGGCACTTATGCTGCTAAGCTAAATCCCCAGCCCTCTGCATATATGTTTATAATGGTTATCTCTTCCTGTTTTTTTTTTCTTTTTTTGTATTCCTAATCAAACTCAGGACCTTGGGCTTACCAGGCAGGTGATGTGCTGCTGAGTTATATCCCTGGCCCTTATCTCTTCCTATTGAGTTGTTCATTTATCCAATGTGTAGTGACCTTCTTTGCCTCTTCTGGTCAGTTTTGGCTTAAAATCTACTTTGTCTGAAAATAACATAGCTATTTCTGCTTGTTTTGGAATTCTGTTGTGTGGAATATGGTTTTCTATCCTTGGATTGTCAGTTTCTTAGTTTCTTTGTGTGCCAAATATGTTTCTTGTATACAGAATCCTCTGTAGAATGAGAGAAGATTTGAAATATTAATCAATGGAAGATGAGAAAGAGAAAAGAATGAGATGCAAGATCCTACTGATGAGTAAAAGGAAATTAATAGTATTAGATAACAGTATAGGATTACAGGGTATTCTGAACTGAATAACAGAAAATGACCAATGGCTACTGTATTTCATTTTCCATAAAAAATTTTGTTTATACTATCACATATATTAAAATCTCACTATTTTGTTATGTTTGATATTGTTGTATTTGAAGCTATGCTCAACTATTACAAAGAAAGAGACATTATGGTAGCTACTGTTAATATCTGGTTGTCTTGTTGTAAAGTGCTGTGTTGCTTATGTTGTGTTGTTCTGATCTGCTTTGTTCTGTCCTCTTTTGTTTTATTTTCTTTAAAATAAAAATTAGAAAACAAGGTAACAGTATAGGAAAACAATGAACAAGCAAAAGAAGAAAAAGATAGACTCACATGTGCCAGGTCTGGTTTCTTACTTTGGAGGGCAGGGTTCATGTCATTCCTGGACCAAGTTTAAACTTCTCAGGGAATCTAGGTCTTGCCTGCACATTCTATGTCTGTCTCATATTGCTATCTTTCACCCAGTCACTGGAGGCTAACACTGGAATCACCAAAGCAGAGTTGCTTTGTGACTCAGTTTTAAACAATGCCTTTCCAAAATGGAGACTGATTAAATTGCCTCTCGGGCAATATGGCATACACTGAGCTGAGTTTCTTCTCCAACTCTAGTAAAACCTCATGTTGTTTATGTAGTTTGAAATAGCCATAAAAATGATAACCCAATGCAGACTGCTAGTGGGCTGTGCTGATTATGCTGCCCAAGCTGCTCCTCTTCTCATAAAATCTTGTTGATTCCACTTTGGGAACCCGCATTACTCTTTTATCACCACCTGGACCTCTCTTAGGGTAGTCTTCACCTCTGATTCAGATGGCCAACCTATGGCTTGGGTTTAGCCAATCGGAGAACTCTGTCCCCTTGTTCACAATAACTAAAACCAAGCCAGTAGAAGTTATGGGTGTTCACTGCATTTTCTGAGCTTGAATAATGTGATCTTGAAGCTATCAGTTGTCCTCTCAAGACTGCTTTTCACTGGGCAGTCTGAAGGAAAAACTAAGGGAGGGAGAATAACTGAGTTCTTGCAATGTTTAAACCACTACATCTAACTTGGCATGATGGGCAGGTGCCACAGGCACTTTTATTTATGAGTGAATAAATTCTCCATATTCACCTTAAACTTGCAACAAAACAAGTACCACCCCTAATTTCCTTGAATATAAAATAAGCAGGTGGATTTGCTTTGCAACTAAGAAGTTACAGGATGTCCAAAAGACATCATGATGATCACAAGTAAAAGGAGACTTTTTCCTTAAAGACATATTCATAGTGAATCAAAGTTCAGGAATATAGTGCAGGTCACATGTCACCCCCTGGTGAAGGTTAAATTTGGAACATGAGGGTTCTTACTACAGCACAAGACCCTGAAGTTCTGGTAGTGCAGCAAGAAGATGGGGAGATGAAGAAATGCATGCAGGTCAGCTGGCTTTGCTGGCAAGAAACCAGGCATTACATACATGCTGTGATGTACCCAGTGTAAAAAGAGAGGTTATATCTAATACAGAAAGGATAGATGTACATTTAGAGACTCATGCATGTGTAGAGCTTAGAAACAGTTTACAAGAACCAACTATATAACACATGTTGAAATGAACAACTACTTTGAAGAAAAAGAGACACTATAGTACCCAGTGCTGATTCCATAATGTCATGATGTGTAATCCAGCAAAATTATCATTCTTTGTTCAAAGTGATTTTAGCTTGTTTTGTTTTGTTTAAGTTCAACACACATGAAGGTATGGACAGCTGTTCTGAGGAGAATGAGAGATACTATGACAGCCATTCTCAGCTTCCCTACTGTCTGATCTTGAAGACCTGAAACACCGTCCTCATCCTGCTCAGATCAATTCCATACTATGTTGTTTCATGTATTCATCCCTTGTATGTGACAATATGGACAACTATTGGAAGAAAACAAGAGTCAATATGATAGAGAGTGAATATCTCCAATTATCTAGTTTTGGAATTTATGTCCCTTACCTTGTTTTCTTGTGATCCACTTTGTTCTGTTTTGTTGTGTTTAATTTTGCCCTTTTGATATAATTGAATATATATTTGAGTGGGTAAGATGGATGACCATATTGCCGTTTTTTTTGTCAGATTGTGGAACAGAACTGTTAACAGACTCACTGTTTGAATGTCTACTTTACATGTTTTAACTTTATGATTTGAACAACTATTTCCATGAAGTCAGTAGCTAATTTGCCAAGTATAATCTCTTAGGATTTTTTGTTGTTGTTCTTTTCCTTTTTTCCTTGGAATTTTGTATTGTTGCAACCCTTTATTCTGTTTTGTTTTGTTTTTCTTTCTTCTCTTTAAATAAAATAAGAAAAAAGAAAAGGGAAGAAAAAAGAGAAAGGTTATAGTTCCAAGGAGAAGATAGTCATAATTCAGAGGTATAAAAACAAAACAAAACAAAACAAAACACTGGAGCCCCAAGGAGATTTTCTTCGAATTCCTACAGACTTTCTACATAACCTAATTTAAGCAATGTCAGGAGTCAGAACAGATTCCCTTCAGATCTGGCATGCTTGTCATAACATGGCATTTGAATAGAAGACATTCCTTCCCAAGAGAAATTCTTGCTAAGGAGATGTGTTGCTTAATGGGGTTTAAAGATTCCTTTTAAATTTCAGGGCCTGTTTGCATGAAATTTACATTAGAGAAAGCAACTGTTGGCTGAGCTCCATTTAAAGTGAAATAGGCTTTCTCGAGGTGGATTCAGAGGGGCAGCCCTTACTGCCTTCACTAGCTGATGAGGGCAGTATTCACTTTATGGGAGAAAGGAGGCAGGTCTTGGATTTGAATGTGGAATTACAGGTAGAGTTTTCTAGAAGCTACCAAAGTTTGAGTTACTTCAAAAGTGATCTTGGGATTATTTCTGACAATCATTCTATTTGTGGCGTCACTGATGTAGCCAAGATGGTTGACCATTAGATTCTCTTGGGATTTAGCAATTGGACACAGAGGTAGCTTGGCTGCCATGTGGTGAACTTTTTTTTTCCTTGAACTTGGGACATGTAAGTTTTAACAAAGACTAAAGAGGTCTCAATCTTTTATTACCATTTGTCTTAGAAACCTGTAATTGCACATTCAAACCCAAAAACCTCTAAATAAGTTAGAACTAAGCATGGACTGCAGTCCATGCTTTCCAGGACAGATTGTTTAACTGGTTAGTGATTTCAAAACTAATCCATGTTAGGGGAAAAGAGTAAAGTTAATGATCTCACCCACTTCTTTGCATTTTTTTCTTCTAGGGTAAATATTTTCAAATAATAGTCACTAGTTCAGGACATAGTTTTTGAATTGCAATGTATAGAAATTAACAAAAGATTGAACCAAGTAAAACTATCGTCAAATGGCACAGTAAGGATAACCTTACACAATTCACAGAGGATATCTGCTCACAGAAAAGTAGAATTTGACTGCATATACAAAAGGATAGTCCAGCATGTCAATATTGTACCCAAATATATGCAATCCTTGGATTGGGTCAGTATTCAAATTATTCATTCTTCCTAGGGCACATTTTTCAGAGTTTATTTTGAAAATAAGTAAAGAGACAGAGATACTTTTTCTCCCATCAGGGAAGACTTTCTAATGAAAGGAAAGGTCTCATTATAATGTGACTCTGTTTTCTAAATGCTGTATCCTTGCAAAGCTTGACAGCAGATCATTTAGATCTTGTGCTTAACACATCAAGTTTCTTTGCCTTCTTTACTTACCTACTAATATCTCCTTTACCTTCTTGGTTAGATATATACTTCTCAAAGGCCATTTTAGTAAAAGTGCTGGCTGGGCCTTCTGGAAGCAAACTTAGGTAGGGTATGGAGAAAGAAGTAGCCTTAGGTAGCCAGGCATAACTGAAACCTTTACAATTAGATACAGTGAGGCTCTCCCTGTAGTCCTTACTCAGTGAGACACCTAAAGGAGAAGAATTCTTGTCTGTTGGAAAGATATGGCTTGGCTCTGAGGGCTTCAGGATGACTGGACATTCTTTGGTTGACATTGTAACAAATTTAAAACTAACCAGAATAGCTGTGGTGGGCTTCCTAGGTATATGCAAATGGTGGTGACAGTTTGGCCACTGGTACCCATACTCACAAGTTAGCCTGGGTTGGTTCTAGTGGCATTTGAATGGCAGCTACCAGTGTCTGTTTGGCTAGGAAATCTGTCACCAATACAGGTAATACCAACCCAATGCAATTTCAGAAATACTTATCGGAGTGTATATTAACCAGGAGTCTTATTTTGGTTGGAAGTGAGAGACATCTATTTCATTTTGGCTTAAACATAAAAGAAATTTAGGACACAAATCCTTAAGAAGTCGTGGCACTAACTGGCTTCAGGAACATATGAATTCAGGGTATCTACTGTCATCAGTCTCATCTTCACTTTGCTTTCTTCACTGTGTGATTTTTAGCTTTAAACAGATCTTTTTTGTCATAGTGACTTCCAAGAGCTCCAGGATTATGTTCTACATACAACCACCAACCCTAGGAAACATCGAACTTCCCCATTCCCAGCAGTTCCAACAGTATTCCTGAGATTGATTCAGTGTGACCTCATTTGAATAATGGTTAATAAACTCACTGGGCAGATAGAGAATATGTTGTTCCCTGGAATCAGGGTATGGCTGTGTGATAAGGTGATATGAGCCCCCAGTGGAATTCCCAGACAGAATTAAAAAATACTGACTTCTTAAAGAAGAAGCAACGCCTATTACAAGAAGAACAGAGGCTAGAAGGTAGACTTACAAAACCATTATTTGCTGGTGTTTGCCACAAGAAGACCCCTGCAAACTTTGCCCTTCATATTTAGGTGCTTAAGAACTGGTAAGCACCCAGATGATATATAAATGCTCACATAGTTTTATTCATGCCCAAAGGTTAGTATTATAATTTACGTTTCAATGTCCCCACAAAGCCTCATGCAGTCATAGACGGGGTTTTTTCAGAGTTGGCTGGATCTAGAGTGTGAAACCCTGTGATTGATTCATGGTGCAATACTAGGCTCGAGAGCACTAGGATTCAGCATGTGAGTACTACTTGACCTAAGAAACCTGGATAAGATATAATGGTTAGCAACAGCTGTGGTCATGCCTTACTTGTTTTGCTGCCTTATACTCCTCATGAACTGTTTCTCCTCTGCAATGCCTGTCTGCATTACCACCCTGCCTGGAGCCAGCTGACTATGGACTAAAACTCCTACAAACCGTGAGCTAAAGAAACCTCCCTCTCTTAATTTGAGGGTATTGGATATTTTATCTCATCAGTGAGAAAAGTAATAAAGACAGTTAGCTAAACCTAGATCATTCAGTGTAAATTTTTAAACTGAATGGGATGGAGATAGATTGGGAAGGATTCCATAAAGGAGAAGTTGATAAATTGCCTTTATGGAACACCTACCAGATAGCTATCATTTTCCCATATGATTCATTCTCTTCTCATAATGCTTCTTCAGGGTAAGTCTTACTATTCACCCTTTAGTATGGAGACTAATGATATGATGATAATAATAATGCAATAAAAATCTCCTCATTATTACACAGCTTGTGAGAATTTAGTTCTTGTCTTCAACCTAATATATTATGTTCACGTTTATATGGCTATTTGAATTAGCAACTCAGAGGTCTCATGTTTGGTGGTGAGGGGTGGTCATACATTGAGACTGAAATGGATTGTAGTTCTTGATCTGTTTTATGTGGGTTGGTTATTTGTGTCTCTTATACTGCTCAGGCTGCTGGCACAAAGTACCATAGATGATGTAGCTTGAACAACAGACACTTTTTGTTGCACTCCTGGAGGCTGAGAAATTAAAGGTCAAGGTAACATCATGGTTGTATTCTCAGTTTGCAGATAGCCACATTCTCATTGTATCCTCGAAGGGTGGGGAGCAAGTGACCTGTGGTCAGCTCCTTTTCCTCCTCCTTTCAGCTTTTGAGACAATGTCTCTCTCTGCAGTCCAGGCTGAACTTGAACCCACTTTGCAGCCCATGTTGGACTCCAACTTGCAATCTTCCTACCTCAGCTTCCTGAGTTCTGGGATTTCAGGTGTGCACCACTACATCTGGGCAGTTCTCCTTAGGAGTAACTAATAGCACGAGGGGAACTCTCTTCTTATGGTTTCATCAAAATCAAGATCAGATACTTTCCCAAAGCCCCAGCTCCAAATGCCAGTGAATTGAGGGATGGAGTGCCAACATGAATACAACAAACATGCAGGCCAAATCTTTATCCTCCCCTTCTATCCTACTTCTTTTTAATTCCTGATCATTTATTCTCTTATTCTTTCCCCAGTTCTGTATACTTGCCTGTCTTATCTCTCTTTGTCAAACCATGATAGGGTTTCTTTTGAAAATGAACTCTCTCTCTCTGTGCCTTCCTCCCTCTGAATCTCTGAATTCATGCATCCTTTAGCAGTCCTGTTGTGTCAGCTATCTCCCATGATGCCCACACCTCATAGCCAGTGGAGGCATAGAGCTCATCCTCCTCTATACTCATGCTAATACATCTAGGATTTTTGAATCAGTAATAGCTATGAGTAGGATCCACAATTAACTTCACCAAATAAGAAAGGGAGACACAAAGCCACCCAACTCAATTTGATATAAAGCCTTATTTGCCATTGACTGGGAGTAACAAGCTTAAGGCTTTAGCTGGCTGGGCTGAGCAGATTAATAACTTGCCTTTGGTTATCAGCCTAGCTGCATCCTGAAATAAATCCTGTCTGATCTCTTGGTACAAGCCATGAGATTATTTCATCCAGTCTGGAGGCAAGGATTTTTTCCTTGTATTTGAGCAGCAAAATGACTCTGAATAAAGCATATCTTTAGTGTATCTCAGGGTTTGGCTAATTTATGAATTAGGACCACAAGAGAAAGATGGCTTGCTTGCTCTCATCAGAAATTTTATAATTAAGGAGAACATGATTAAGTTAGACACATGGTCCTTAGACTGTGAGAAATTTTCCTGTCCTTCCTACCCTCAGGAGGAGATATTTTTGAGGGTTATAACTCAGAGGAAGGAGTGCTACTGGCACATGGAGACCAGGCATGCTGAAAACATTCTACAATGCACAAGACAGCAGCAAAACAAAGAGTTACCTTCCTCAAAGTGTTGACAGCTAAAAAATCATGAGAACAGTTATAAGTAACCCAGGCTTCTAATCAGGTAGACTATTTTCATATACTCACACTGGGTAATGTCTTTCTTTGGCAGAAACTGCTGCTGAAGAACTTAGTTCTTTAGTTACTTTTTGATTGCTTCTGTAACACATTATCATGAGCTCAGTAGCTTGCATACTACAGATTTATTATTATATGGAGGTCAGAAATATCACCTTGTCTTTTCTGGGGGAAATAATGGAGAAACTGTTACTTGTGTTTCTCAGCTTCTAAAAGCTGTCCAGGCTTTCTCTCATCATCAAGGTGAGCAGTCTCATCACTCACCCTTCTACATCATATCTCTCCTTCAATAACTCTGTCATCTGATAAGGATACTTGTGATGATGTTGAGTCCACCTGGATAGTCCTGGTCAAGATGACTATCTCAGGACATGTAACTTAATCATGTTGTGGGACTGCTTTTGCTGCATAAAGGTCACATTGTCATGGGTTTTGAGGATTAGCACATGAACACTTTTAAGGGACCATTATTTTGCCTCCTACTTAGCAGAAGTCCTCTACTTCTGCTAAAAGAACACCTAGCCTATCCATGTTTTCTGTAACAGTTCATTTCCCAAACTCCACTAGACTACTAGAATCCTGTGGCCAAAGGAAAATAAAAACCAGTTCTAAAAAACCAATCAAATCAAATCAAAACAAAACAATAACATCCCTTAACCTCAACAAAAGAGCATTCTCAGAGGAAGCTCCTGGACACTTGCTGAAGTTACTTCCCTAATTCCCACAAGGATAAACAGGAGAATACATATAATTTTAAGATTCCAAGAAGATTAGAAAGTCAAGAAACTCTTTTGGGCCATCATCATAATCATCATCATCATCCTCCCTCCCCTGTTCTTCTTCTTCTGTGGTACTAGAGACTGTGTGCAGGGCATTTGTACTTAACTACAACCCAGCCCTTTTATATTTTTAGTTTGGGACAAGGGCTTCCTAACTCTCTATGTTGTCCAGAATGGGCTTGAACTTGGTATCTTACCTTAGTTTCCCAGAGTGCTAGCACACCTGGTCTGTCTCTTTTTTCTGTACATAGATTAGCATTAAGTGAAGCCTTATTTTAAAAATGTAAATTTCTCATCTTTATAACCTCAATCCCATTTAGTCCAAATTTCTAGTAGTACCACTACTATTTTGGGTCTAGATCTATGTCTCATCAGTGTCTAATTCATTCTTGTAAGATGCTCAAATTGAAGTTTATACTACAACCACATTCCTTATTTATTCTATATTTATTCTGTATTTATTACATTGTTTGGATACTTTCAAATTGGGTGCCTAAGAAATACTACATATTCTTCCAAGGGTTCAAAATCACTTAAAATTCATTTGACTCTTTCTAAAGTGTATGAAAACTGGACAAAGAAAATTCAAAGATATTGAGTAACTATTTATGAAGAATAAACTCTGCATCAGCTTCAAAGAAAATACTAGCTTAGGCAGTTACACATACAAATATTTTTCTTGTACTGAGAACCCAGAAAGGATTTGCCATAATCTTTCCCATTAGGTTGTCTTTTCTCAGATATTTTCCTAAAAGCAAACCTGTGATTTGTCCCCACCTCTAAAAAAATTACATGTCTATAGGGATGAGACACTTGTGCAAAGAAACTAAATGTCATTTCTCTTACAGTCAAGCCACTGAGTCATGGTATTTTGTATCTGGCTTCTCTCTAGAGAGAGAACTCAATGTGTTGGAAATTAAATTGGCTTTGCAGCCCACAGACCTCAGTGTAAGCCTCACTTTAGCCCCCTTCAAGCAGTGGGAACTTTGGGACAAATTACTTGGCCTCTCATAAGTTCAGTTTTCTTATTTGTCAAAGGGATTAGTTAGGGTCCAACTCATTCACTTTATAAAGATCAGAAAATAGAATAAAATAAAAATGGGTATAATGGGTGACTGATGTTGATGACTAAAATCATTAACCTCCCTTTGTCCCCGATTGTTGAACACCCGACTTCCAAATGGACAGACCAAGTTGTGACACACTGCACAATTATCTTCTACAGTGTTTTAGTCACTGTCTTTTTATGAGGATGACATACCTGATAGCCACAACTTAAAGGAAGACAGGTTTACTTTGGCTTACATTTTCAGTCCATGGGTTGGCTGTGTCCAATGCAAGAAGGTATTGTGGAAATGTCTGGCAGAGGAAAGATGTCCATGACATGGCAGCCAGAAGGAAAAGAAAGGGATAGGAAGATCTGGGGAGGGAGCTATACTATCCTAAATCACTTCCTTCCACAGTGACCTGCCTCGAACCAGGACTCTTCTCTTGACAGCATATTCAGCAATGGGTTTATTCAGCAGTGGCTTCATCCATCATTGAGTATAGCACATCATGATCCAGTCTCTTCCCCAAATACCCACCTATGAACACACAAATCTTTTTGGGAACATTTTAGATCTTATTCATATCATCTGTCTTCTTTACCTGCCTAATGGCTCTGAAGGAGCTTACTATGTGGACAAGTTACAGTGGGATGGAGTCACCTCTCTCACAATTTAGTGTTTCTGTTTTAATATTTAGATATTTGATCCATTTAGAATTTAGTTTAGTACATGGTGATAGGCATGAGTCTAGTTTTAGTTTTTGGCATATGGATAGCCAATTTTTCCAGTACCATTTATTAAAGAGACTATCATTCTTCCAGCAAACTTGTTTGGCCCCTTTATCAAAGATAAGGTGGTTGAGTGTGTTTGTGGTTGTGGTTGTATCTCCTAGTCTATTCCATTGATCTTCAGGTCTGTTTTTATTCCAGTACCATGTTGATTTTATTACAGTAGCTTTGTAGTATAATTTCAAGTCAGGGACTGTGATGCCTCCTGCCTTGCCTTTGCTGCTTAGAATTGCCTTTGCTATTCTAGGTCTCTTCTGGTTCCAGATGAATTTTAGGAGTGATTTCTCTAGATCTGTGAGGTATGTTAGTGATATTTTGATTGGGATTGCATTGAATCTGTATAACAATTTTGAGAAAATGGCCATTTTCACAATATTTGTTCTTCCTATCTATAAACAAGGAATGTCTTTCCATTTTCTGAGGTCCTCTTTGATTTCTTTTTTCAGGGTGTTATAATTTTCCCTGCATAGCTCTTTTACTTCCTTTGTGAGATTAATTCCTAAGTTTTTCATTTTTTGGGATGCTAGTATGAAAGGTGTGGCTTCTCTTATTTCTCTCTCAGTGCTTTTTTTGTTAGTATATAGGAATGCTATTGATTTTTGAGTATTGACATTGTATTCAGCTACATTGCTGAATTTATTTATTACATCTAGGAGTCTTTCAATGGAGTTTTGGGGATCTTCTATGTAGCATATCATGTCATCTGCAAATAATGATAATTTAACTTCCTCTTTTCCTATCTTTACTCCTTTTATTTCTCTCTTGTCTAATTGCTCTGGCTAGTATTTCCAGTACTATGTTGAATAGGAGTAGTGATAGGGGACATCCTTGTCTTGTGCCTGATTTTAAGGTAAAGGCTTTCAGTTTTTGGCCATTTAATATGATGCTGGCTGTTGGTTTGTCATAGATGGCCTTTATTATATTGAGGTAAAGACCATCTATTCCAATTCACTGTAAGGTTCTTATCATGAATGAGTGATGGACCTTATCAAAAGTTTTTTCTGCATATATAGAGATGATCATGTGGTTCTTGCTTTTGGCTCTATTGATATGGTGGATTACATTTATTGATTTACGTATATTGAACCATTCCTGCATTCCTGGGATGAATCCCACTTGGTCAGGGTGAATAATCTTCTTGATGATTTGCTGCATCCTGTTTGCCAATATTTTATTGAGAATTTTTACATCTGTGTTCATTAGGGAGATTGGCCTATAGTTCTCTTTTTCATTGGGTCTTTCTCAGGTTTTTGTACTAGAGTAATATTTGCTTCCAGGAATGACTCAGGAAGAATTGCTTTCCTTTCAATTTCACTGAAGAGTTTGAGGAGTGTTGGAATTAAGTCTCGTTTGTATTTCTTGTAGAATTCTGCAGTGAATCCTTCTGGGCCTGAGTTTTTCATTGTTGGCAAGGAATTAATTATGTTTTCAATTTCATTAATAGAAATTGGGTTATTCAGCAGTTTTACATCTTCCTGACCCAGCTTTAGTAGTTCATATGTGTCTAGGAATCTGTCCATTTCATCTGTGTTATCAAACCTATGAGAGCAGAGGTTTTTGAAATAGGTGTTGATGATCTTCTGTATTTCAACAGAGTCTGTAGTAATTTCACCTTTTTCATTCTTTACTGAATGAATTTAAGTTTTTTCTTTCCTTTTTAAAATAAGGTTGTCTAGGGGCTTATCAATTTTATTTATTCTTTCAAAGAACCAACTCTTTGATTCTTTGATTCTTTGTATTGTTTTCTTAGTATCTATTACATTAATTTCTGCTCTGATCTTTATAATTTCCTCCCTTCTTTTGGTTTTGGGCTTGGCTTGCTCTTCTTTTTCTAGATGTTTGATGTGCAGCATCAGGTTGTTTATCTGTGTTCATTCTGTCTTCCTGATATGGGAATTCAGTGCAATAAATTTTCCTCTGAGGACTGCTTTCATTGCATCCAACAAACTCTGGTAAGTTGTGCTTGTATTTTCATTTGCTTGTAGATAATGTTTAATTTCCTCTGTGACCCACTGATTGCTCAGGAGTGTATTAGTCAGTTTCCACGTGTTTGTGACATTTTTGCAGTTTTTTTTATCATTAATTTCTAGTTTCATGGTGCTATGATCTTAACATGCATGGGATAATTTTAATTCTTTTGCATTTACTTAAATATGTTCTGTGGGCTAGTATATGGTCTATTTTAGAGAATGTCCCATGTACTGAGAAGAATGTATATTCTGATGTTGTTGGATGGAACACTCTGTATACGTCTATCATGCCCATTTGTTCACAGGTGTGATTCAGTTCTGTTATTTTTTTGCTGATTTTCTGTCTAGTTGATCTGTCCCTTTGTTTCAATGGTGTGTTCAGGTCTCATGTTATAATTGTGTTATTGGTTATTTGATTTTTCATTTCTGTTAATACTTGCTTTGTATAGCTAGGTGCTCTGGAATTTGGTGCAAAAATATTTAAGATTGTTATCTCTTCCTCTTGAAGTTTTCTCCTAACTAGTATGTAGTGGCCTTCTTTATCTCTTCGGATCATTCTTGGTTTGAAGTTCACATTGTCTGCAAACAGAAGAGCTACACCCGCTTTTTTTTGGTTTCCTGTTGCATGAAGTATTGTTTTCCATCCTTTGACTTTCAGTCTATGTGTTTCCTTTTGAGTTAGATGGGTTTCTTGTAGACAGCATATGGTTGGATGTTGTTTCTTGATCCATTCTGGCAGTCTGTTTCTTTTGATTGGTGAGTTAAGGCCATTTACATTAATGGTTATAACTGTTATATACTGGTTTATTGTTGACATGTTGTCTTTCTGCTGTTGTATCTTTAGCTTTCCATTCTGTTTATTTGTCTGCCTTGCTTAGAGGTTTTTTCCTATGTATATCTAGAATGTCTTTCAGTATTCTAGTAGGGTTGGTTTGGTGGTCATGAAGTTTTTCAGCTGTTCTTTGTCATGGAAGTATCTTATTTCTCCATCCATTTTGAAGGACAGTTTTGCAGGGTATGTCAGTCTGGGTTGGAAGTGGTTTTCTTTTAGAATCTGAAATACTGCACTCCATGCTCCTCTTGACTTCATTGTTTGTGTTGAGAAGTCTGCTGTGATTCTGATAGGTTTTCTTTTGTAGGTGATCTGTCTTTTCCCTCTAACAGCTTTAGTATTCTGTTCTTATGGTGGATTTCTGGGATGGTGATTATTATGTGTCTGGGTGTAGCTTTAGTTTGGTTATGGCTATTTGGAGTTCTATATGTATGTCAGTTTCCATTCCCATGTCTGGGAAATTTTCAGCTATTCTGTAAATAGCCTCTTGTTATCATTAGTGTTGTCACCTTCTTTTTCATTTATACCTATCAATCTTATTTTGTTCTTCTTTGCATCATCTTGTAGCTGTTAAATTGTTATTTCCTGATTCCTTGTTATTTTTAAAAGATCTTTCCTTTCCTGTTCATTAACTGCAATCTTATCTTCAAGGTCTGAAATTCTATCTTCACTTTTGCTGAGGCAGTTTTGGCAAGTTTCAATAGAATTTTTGATTTCCTCTTTGAATAGAATATTTGATTTCCGCTTTGAATCTGTTTCATGCATTGTGCTTGTTTCTTATATTGTGCTTGTTCATTCAGGGATTCTATCTGTTTGCTTTGTTCCTCTAATTTTTTAACTGTGTCTTCATTAGATGTGTTCACTATTTCTTTCACTACTTTTATCATTTCTTCTTTTACCTGGGAAATTATTTCTGATTTGAGTTTCCCTATAGCTTCCCTGAGTTGCTTCTTTATTTCAGTTGATATCATTTCAGTCATTTCAGGTGTATGGTTTCTGTTTTCTTCTATGTACATGGCTCCTAGGGTCTCTTGGGATGGGCTGGAGATTTGAGATGGCCTTTTGGTCTTTCATTTTGTCATTTTCTTATATTTCCTTGCTTTGAGTGGTGTTCCAAAGCTTCCCCTGGGTGTGTGGAAAATCACCTCCTGCACCCTCAGCTCCTGGGACTTGCATGGTCCTGACTGCCTGTCAGGTTCTTGGCTCCCTGAATTGAAAGAGGGAAGCTAGGTGTGGTATACTGAGGCCTGCAAAACCTCCAGGGCCCAGTCCATTGTCCTAGGGAACTAGATGGGAACTCAGCCACTGGGAGTGCTGGTCTCAAATTCTCCCTTAGCCAGCACCAGAGGGCTGAAAGTCCCCCTCTGTGGTCCTGGCCTCCCAGACTAAAAGAAAGGCCTATGGGCATGGTGCACTGATGCCCGCGAAACCTCCGGGGCCAAGTCCAGTGTCATAGGGAGCTGGAGGGGAACTCAACTGCTGGGAGTGCTGGTCTCAAACTCTCCCCAGACCAGTACTGGAGCACTGGGACTCACCTCATGTGGTCCTGACTCCCTCGCAGGTCCTTGGCTCCCTGAATTGAAAGATGGAAGCTGAGCGTGGTGTACTGAGGCCTGCAAAACCTCTGGGTCCCAGTCCAGAACTCCATTATTCTTAAGGGATATCATTTATTAAGCACTTAACATGAGCTAGTTTCTTTCCAAACTCTTCTCATTGAGTATAGCAGCCACTACAAGAGATAGTACGGCTTCACTATTTTACAGATGAAGAAATTGTGGTAGAATAGTTGAAATTCCATGCCCCATATCTTTAATACATTTAAATTTATTTTCCAATTAAGATATATTCCTATTTGATTGACATATAATACTTGTTCATATTTATGAAGTACAGTGTGATAATTTGATTCACATATTTATGGGTAGTGACCAACTCAGGGTGAATTAGCATCACTATAACCCTAAACGTTTATAATTATTTTATGGTGAGTACATTCAAAATCCTCTTTCCTAAGTATTTGGAGTTATGCATTATAATAATGTATTATTATTAGTTATATTCTGGTGTGCCATAGTTTTTCAGGTCTTACAGATAGAATGCAGCAGGGTCAGGATCCAAACCCAGGTCTGCACACCTCACAGCAGAGTCAGGATGGAAACTCAGTCTTCTTAACTCTATTGTCTGATGGTCTTATGAGACATGATCAGAATATAGAGCAAAACGTTAAATTATAAAGACATCACAGCAAAAGACATATTTCCATGAATCCCTCTCCTTTTCCTCCTCACTTTACATATTGTTCTTGTCATTTTCTAAAGCAGTTTTGGAATTCCTCTTTTTTGTCTTTATGAGGTACAATTAAAAAAAGAATCTGGTGAATGATGCTCTCCAGTGCCATCCAATGGAACAGAAAACTTATAAAAAATACTATGTGTCATGTCCTAATCCACCTTATGCACAAGATCGAGCACTGTGTGGCTTCTAGCTCTTCCCAAAAGTCCACATGACCATGGAAAGTAAACATTTTGATTTGGCTCAGGACAGCAAGGCAGCCATTATTTAAGCCACTTACAAAAAGGACTTCAGACCTACTTTAGAAAATGACAAGAATGATGGGATAAGAAGGGAGAGGGGGATATTTTTGAGGAGTATTAATGACAATGTGCCTTTTATTGTAATATATTGTTAAAAACTTTAAACATTAATCACACTATTCATTTATACCTTATACTCCTCAGCTACAGGGCAGCCAGCCAAGTACAGAAAGAACCAAACCAGTAGTATGTTAGTCAGATCAGAGATCTAAGGGCACCTTGGTTTCCTCATCTCTCCAAGGAGATGTTTATGTACAAAACATTGTTTCTTAGTTTTCTTGTCTTTTATCAGATGTCCTGAGGAACCAGATGTCATCATGTAAGTCAACATGTGCTGGAAGTAATAAAAAAGGATTATATTTGAGGTGTCTCACATAACATTCCATCATGGGCTTTATGAGGCAAGGTATATAGATTGACTCACAGTATTGACCATTCCAGAATAACAGTACTTAGGGAAAGACAGCTGATTTTTGTATCA
Organism: Dolichotis patagonum; assembly: GCA_004027295.1. Taxonomy (NCBI): domain Eukaryota; kingdom Metazoa; phylum Chordata; class Mammalia; order Rodentia; family Caviidae; genus Dolichotis; species Dolichotis patagonum. The sequence goes on along the minus strand of PVJX010011993.1, from coordinate 7,077 downwards.
AGTTATTGTACCTAACATCAGTGATTCTCAAATTTTAGGGCACACCAGAGTCAGACAAGGGGCTTGCCAAAATGCAGATTGCTGGGTTCTAGCACAGAGTTCTGACTCAGGAAGTCTAGTGTAGGGACCAGAGAATCTGCATTTCTAATTAGTTTTCAGGTTATGCTGACTATGGCAGGGGGACCACACATTGGAAACCACTGGTTCAGAGAGTATAGAATATTTTAAATAAGGCTTGATTGAAAGACTCTCATGTCACTCATGCAAACTGTTTGCCTTTTCTGTGATTTAACTATGCAGAGTTCCCTTCAAAATTGGACTCTGCATTAGAGCCTGTTTCACTATAACAGCAGCAGTATTTCTGAAGCAGCACTCACATCGTATCTTTTAGGGGATGAGAAGGCTAGTGTTAATCTTTCTTGGAATCACCACTGTTCTTCCAAAATGTTTTGGTGTCTTACTGGATCTGTTCTGGTCAGGTGCTCAGTCTTGAGGCAGTCTCTGAGGAAGATTGGTTTAAAGTAGACAGAGACTTTGCCAGAAACTTCAGATCTAATGTTAAAGTCCCTTTTGAAATACATGGCTGTAGAGAACTGAGGAATGAATTCCCTAAAGACAAGTCAAAGAACCTGATTCTTGGTGGGACAATGTAGAAATACATGTTGAAGATATTAACAACATGATCCTACAATTTTCTAATCTGAAAACATACATTGATAAATCCAGTATTGAGGCTGGAGAGAGCTTTGCTTTCCCAGTTATTTTGGAATAAGAATAATTTTAGGAAATGTAACTGAGTTCTCTCAGATTTCTAGCTTGCCCAAGTAGGGTTCTTCTCTTCTCTCCTCAGATACTAACTAGATGGTATGTGCTGGGGATAAATTCATCTCTTTCTACATTCTACATAGTGCCAAAGAATTAAAGAAAAAAAGACATTTTAAGAAATTACAAGGTGACTGATTATTAACCCTTTAAAGAATGCTCTCATGAAGTTGTAGCCATGAGCTATGGGGAGCTCATGCACAGGTCTGAATAATTATTTAGGCAAAAGATATCCTTGTCTTAAATGTCATGTGCTGTTTATAGTGCATGCTGCGGGTGTTTCAGTCAGCTCAATTAGTGTGGGATGCGATTGCACAGAGATATGAATAGCAGGAGGAAGAGAGCCAGGTCACAGGAGTTCATTCTGAAAGATTCCTGCCACATAGTATGAAACCATCTCCAAGATAAACACTTAGCAAGCTCAGGATGGTAGGCACAGTATTTTGATGGTTTTGGCTTTATGGAAATATGTGCATTCCTGCACACATGCACACGTATATGCTGTTTCTGAAAGGACATCTCTGTGGTTAACAGTGATGGCCTCTGCAGTAGACATTAGGGAGAAAGGGCTTTTAGGTAGAAGGGTAATATCACTTACATTTCATTTGTATACCTCAATGCATGTATTTGTATTTAGCTAATGTTTAGTTTAAAAAAACCCATAAAAATACTCTATAAAAAATACTCTCTATATTACTTTGCTAAAAAAGTCCAAGTACTAAAGCTAAAACTTCATGGCACAACCTTAGAAACAGTTATTCAAACTTGAGCCTAACATATAAACATGCCTTAAAAAAGCTAGTGTTAGAATTTGCTTTTGCTTTTTTTCCCTTAAGATTAATAGCTCACTCTAAGTTAAGCAGTATTTTTTTAAGCATCACATGATCTTTGAGATCTTATTTGAAGAGTTACTATCTGTGTGATAATGCACAAAAGTTTGGAAGCTGAAGTTGGACGTGCAGAAAAATACATAGTGTCGTCAATAGCAAGTGTGTTCAGTAGGCAGAAATAACAAAGAAACATAATAAGCTCCATATTTCACTTTTAGAGAACAGCTTCTTTTATGTTACCACAGGTATTTAAAATGCTCTTAGTTGATATGGCTTTTGTCTTAAAACAAGGCAGCCCATGATTACAGAATGGCAAAGTTATTTGCAAACAAGGGATGAACTTTGTTCCCTGAAATGATTCACTGAAAGTTTAGACTGTGTTCTTTCAAAGGAAAAGTGAAATTTGTAAAATTAGCTAAGACAATTAGCTAGCAGAAACAATAACAATTCATTATTTAGGACTGAAGGGTTAGAATCAAATGAGGCTTGTGTAAATAACCAGAGAAAAGTGGAAAACAGCACATTTTCTACATTGGTGAACACTCAGTCAGTTAGACATCCAGGTGTGTCACCAATGGTGAGCAAAATTTTAAAAATTTGCCAATTCATGATGAGGCCAATATGCAGCTCAGACCACAGGTGACTTGCTAAAGACAACATCCAAACCAGGCTACACCACTTTACAAAGATAAGTTCATGATTGAATGCTAGAATTTTTCAGCAAGGTCAATGAATATGGCCACTAAAACTTTCCATATCCATGCTTATCATACCCCAACCCTACTGAGACAGTAGGGTCAGGTAGAAAAGTCACTGGGCCAGATTTTAAAATATTTCTAAGCTAGGTCAAAGTTAATGATGAGAGGCATTTTTGAGCCAAAAAAATATATGGTTAAGAGTACTTGTTTGCTAGATTTTTTCCCTGCAAAAATTGTCTAAATCCTAATCTCGGTTTCCTGTAACTGTGGTCTCTGCAGATGCCATAAAGTTGAGATGAGATGATTCACATTAAAGCGGGAACTAAATCCAATGACTAATATCCTTGTAGGGTGAGGGACATTTAAAGACCAGACAAGACACAAGACAGGAAGCCATTTGGAGATGGAGGTAGAGGTTTGAGTGAGACAGCTGCAAGCCAAAAGCCACCAAGGATTTCCTGTAGTTCCTAGATGATCAGAGGAGGTAAAGAAGGAGTCTCTCCTTCTAAAGCCTTCAGAGACTGGTAGCTTGCTATTTTTTTAAGAGGGTAAAATTAAACATAACAAAACAGAACATAAGAAAACAATGTAAGAGACACAGATTTCAAAGCCAGACAACTGGAGTTCTTCCGTATCTATCATATTGTCTCTTCTTTTCTTCCAAATAATTGACTGTATCTTCACATACAATGAATTCATATAAAACAACATAGTATAAAACTGATCTGAACAGGATGATGAAGGCCTTTTATGTCTTCAAGACAAGACAATAAGGAAGTCAATGATGTCTATCATAGTGTCTCTCATTCTCTTCAAAATAGCTGTCTATATCTTCATGTATGTTGAGATTAAACAAACCAAAACATAATAAAATAACTCTGAACAAAGACTAATAGTATTTCTGGATTTCACATCATGACACTACAGAAGCAGCACTAGGTAACTTAGTGTCTCTTTTTCTTCAAAGAAGTTGTTAATTTCATCATGCATTACATAGTCATTCTCATTAACTATTTAGAAGTTCTACACATGCATGAGTCTCTACATGTATGTCTGTCCTTTCTCTATTAGAGAGAAAAACAACATAAAACAAGATGAAACAAAAACAAATTCCTAGAAAAACATGAAATGAGAAAGTCATATAAAACCACAATACAAGGTAATCTACAATGGTTACTATGATGTCTCTTGTTATCTTCAATAGAATAGAATTGTCTCTATCATCAGGCATAGTATAATTGAACATAGCAGTACATAACAATATTAAAAAAAACAAAACGTTGGAGACATTATAAGACTTCAAAAGCAGGTAATAGTCAAGCCAGAGTGGGTATCCTAGTGAATCGTGTTGTCTTCAGAGTATTTGCCTATACTCTCAGACTTGATACTGTCAACCATAACAGATTTGAATAAAATCAGCCAATACAAAACAGCGATCTAACAAACCAGAGTCAAATAAAATCAGTCATAATAAGACAGTGTAAGTAAAACAGGGCTTCAGATTAAGTTAATAGGAAATTAAGGATGGTTACCATAGTATATCCTGCTATTTTTGGAATAGCTGTCTGTGCCCTCAAGTCTAGTAGAAGTAGACAGACTGGAACAGAATATTACCAAATTAAACAGAGCAATAAGAACTATGTGGGTTTTAAATGCTGATACACTATTAACAGTGTCCTTTGCCTTCATTTTTTATATAATTCTCCCCTTACACTTTCACAGGGTGCATTGTACATTTTGGGTCCCACTAACTCCTTTAGTTTTTAGGTTAGGGGTACAACTCGCTATTTACCTATGTGGTTCTGAACCATTTTACCCCTAGACTTAATCTTAAGTTATATTCCTTTACCTACAAAAGCTTCAAGGTTTTCTTTTGTTATAGCTGAGTAGTACTCCACTGCACAAAAGTGTCATGTTTTTCCAACTGCTAGATGAGCTGCCCCTTTTTCTCCCTGGTTCTCTGTCACATAGAGCATTGTTTTCTCATCTTTGACTTTTGGTCCACACACCCTCTTTCAGGTTAATTATATTTCTTATACAGAGCATCTCAATCGACGCTATCTCTTGATCTACATTGCCTGTGTTTCTTTTTGTTAGTGTATCAAGGCCATCTGTGTTAGATATTATAGCCAACCTTCTCTGCCTCATTTCTGCTATGCTGTTTTTCTGTCATTGGTTGTCTTCTTTTCCCCTTCCTTCCACTGTCTGCCCCATTCATTGAGGCCTCTCCACCACTGTTCCTGGAATCCTGATTTTTTTCTCCCTCTCTAGAATGTCCTTCAGTATTTTTTGTAGGGTTGGCTTGGTGGTCATGAACTCCCCCAGTTCCTCTTTGTCATAGAAGCATCTTGTTTCTCCATTAATTTTGAGAGACAGTTTTTCAGGGTACAACAATCTGGGTTGGAGGTTATTTTCTTTCAGGGTTTGGAATACTTTGCTCCAAGTTCTTCTTGGTTTGATGGTTTGTGTCAAGAACTTTGCCGTGATTTTGATAGGTTTTCCTTTATAGGTGATCTGTTTCTTTTCTCTGATGGCTTTTAATATTCTCTTCTTATATTGAATTTCTGGGATCTTGATTATTATGTGTCTGGGTGTAGATCTGTTTTGGTTGTACCTGGCTGGAGTTCTTTATGCCTCATACATTTGAATATAATTTCTGTTTCCTATGTTTGGAAAGTTTTCCTTAATTATTTCTGTCAGTAGTTTCTGTATTTCATTTGTGTTTACCCCTGCTTCTTCACTCAGATTTTTTTATTCTTATGTTATAGATCCTCTTGTTATCCTCTAGCCTTTGTATTGTTACTGCCTGTTTCCTTGTTATTTTTAACAAAATCTTTCCTTTCACATTCACACATTGCAAACCTATCTTCAAGTTTTGTTAATCTATCTTTAGTTTCTGTCAAGCAATTTTGCCAGCTTTCAGTGGAGGTTTTAATTTCCTTGTAATCTCTGAATCTGTTTCATGTATTCTAGGGTTTTTTAAAAATTCTTATTTGAAGGTTTCTCTCCTTTTTTTGTGTTTCTGTATTGTTCCATGTGTGTCTTCTTGAGAGGTGCTTAGTATTTCTTTTATTAATCTTCTTATATCTTGCTTTACTTGTATTAATATTTCAGTTTTGAGCTCGTCTATGATGTCACAAAGATATCTTTGTGTCAGCTGATGCCGTGTCTGATATTGCATGTTTGTTGCCCTTGATCTCTTCTGTATTTACCTCTCTTGGACCCAATTTCCTTGGGTTGGCTGGAGGTTTTTTTCTTACTTCTTTCTTTTGTCATGTTTCTGGTTTCTTCCATACAGGTGTATGGTGAAGATTCCAGCCCCTTTCCATATTGGTTATGGTTCTTCTGAAGTGTGCTGGCTAGAGACTTCTGCCCTCTCCAGTTTGTTGTTGGTCACTGAGGTGCAAGCAAGGGCAGTGTAAGCTGGCCCCTCCTCCCTGAGCCAGTCAACCAGCAGGGACCTTCACCATGTTAGTGTGTGCTATGTGTCCTGAACCACTACATGGTTAAGGACAACTTTGGAGACAAGTTCATCCCTGGCTATTGGGTCTGGCCAGAGGTGTGACCCAGCCCAATCAGATCCTGCCAATCTTCTCTGGGCAGGGAGCAGCGGACTGAAGTCACTGCTGTTCCTTGTTCAGGCCCATCCTGCTCAATACAATATGTTGTCCAGTTGGTCACCCCCCTCCTGCAGCTGGGGGGGCAAATTCTGAGCACTCACCATGGGTTAATGCAGGCCTCCCTGCTGGCTCTGTTCTCAATTGGGCTCGCCAACCCCTGACTTCAGTGCGACTGTGGCTCTGGTGAGAGCACTACTACCATGGGTCTGACCCACTCCAATGAAGGTGCCACAATTGAGAGTTTGGCTGGCTCCAGTGATGGCACATCTAGCTCTAGCCTTTAGTCCATGTTTTTCTTTTCTTTCTCTCTTTTTTTTGTTAGGCCTTTTTCCTTAGTTTCTTCCTGGGTCTTGAGAATCCCTCTCCTTTCATCCAGTCTTCTCCTTGGTGGTAAATTCTAGCATCTGAGCTGTTTCTCTCAGGGAGGTTCTGTACCTTGTTACTTATTGATCCACCATCTTATATCAGTAGCTTTCTATTGCCTTAATTTTCACCTTGTAGCTTCCAGAACTATGAGACAATAAATTATTGCTGCTTTGAAACTCAGTTTGTGGTTCTTTCTTACAGCAGCCCTAGAGACTAATCCATACACCAATAGTGGAGCCTATGGAAAAACAATTTTAAGAATTTATAGGTAACAGGCAATAACAAAAATTTTAACTAGGAGAAAATTACAGCGTTTACTTAAAAATTATTTAGGACTCATGACATAAAATTAGCAGCTATAATTGACTAAACACCTACTTCCCAGAAGGTAGGTTGAAGACATTTGGCATCTTAACTCATTGATCATCACAACAACTCTATGAAGTTGGGGGAATAGTACTTTCTCTGATTTTGAGATGAGGAAACTGAGGTGCAGAATGGTTCAGTGACTTGTAGCACTAATGAAAGCTGTGGAACTAGGATTCAAGGCCAGATAATTGTGTCTATACCCTGGAATATTCTAACATATAAAGGATACTGGGAATCTGTAAGTTCTCCTCAGTAATGGCCAAAGCTGTTTTATGCAAAAGACCCATAGGAAATATGTGCAATGGAAAAATGACTGCTTACCTGGACATTCTCTTGTGGAGAATATTTCAGGTTAGGAGCTTTAGGAGAATT
>PVJX010011992.1:0-51709 GCA_004027295.1 Dolichotis patagonum | reverse complement strand
CTCACTCTATTCATGGTCACAGTATAACGGTCATAAGGACTTTATGTAACGGACCACAGCATTTAATATTTTCTCAGAGCAGGGGAAAGACAAAGACTTCCTATTAAATACAAGTATGCATCCGTGAAAGCCATCTTCCACATTGTACCAGCTCACAGGGACCCCTTGGTCTTCCAAGCGCTTCTTGTAGAGCAAGGTGTGATCACGGAGGATATCATGTTCACAGCTCACCAGGAAGGCCTCAGGGAGCTGAGCTATGGTTTCATCATCAGCTAAGAGGGGGGTATTTTCTACGTCTAATATATGTTTGGTTTCAAGATAGGCAGCCTCATTAAAAGACCCAGGAAACTGGGGTTCTTGGTATTTGTTCTTGAATCTCTCAGGGATGTTGTCAGAGCTGAGCCATTTCCTGTACTTCTCCCAGGTTTCTGGGGGTATAAAAGTGCCTTTCATCATGGCATCTTTCCAGGAGAGGTCAATGGCCATATATCTACAAATGCACATCATCATGAAGTCTTGGGTAAGGAATGGAACACTTTGGTTCTGCTGAGCAGATGGTAATTGGAAATTGATGCACTGAATCAGTGGGTAAATCAGGATTTGAGCCCGGATTTGGGGGAGTTCTTTGTGGCCCACTAAAGCCTGGGTGATCTGGGCTGCAGCCAGTCCTCCAGCACTTTCCCCACAGACTACAACCCGGGAAGAGTCCACACCATAACTTTTTAGCCTCTTAAGGAAATGGATGGTGGCATTCAGGCAGTCAGTGGTAAGGAGAGGGTAATGGTAGTAAGGTAGCTTCCGATACCTAAGGAGAAAAAAAGAAACAAAGAATAATACCCAAAGGTGTTACTACAGGTCATCTGAACACAACCTTTAGAAGATCTTCCCCAATGAATTATTCAGAGAGATTCTAAGAAGTAATTGTGGGTATCCCCATTGGTTTCCTCTTGCTTTCCTATGGTAATAGGAACTGTGTATCCAAAATCTGGCTCTGCAAGATTCTATATTTTCAGTGCGGGTTCCACTTCCCATGCTTCCCATGCTTCCCAGGCATGTGAAAACCCATACTAGTGGGAATCTACTAGCTTTGGAAGAAGAACAAGCCACAGTGACAGATAAATGACAAATGAGATTCCTGCTAATCCAAGGACATGCCATTGGACAACAGTTTCGAACACAAGGCTGGAATGACAGGACAAATCACTGCAAAGAAATTTTATACTTCGTAGGTTGGCCCATTCTTACAAATCCACCTTAACATGCTTTTGATGAGAACACTGACTCTTCCCTTCAGCCTGAAGACTTCTTCTGAGTGACTAAATTGGGATAAATGTGATAGAACCTCTTTCTTCAAATTGTATCTCCTTTGATGCTTTAACACATTCTTGAGACAGAGTCTACTTATCTCTGCACATAGACATACTGATCATTTCAGAACTGTTTTGATTGAGGCTAGGACACAAAGTTAGCTTGCTTACTGTCCATTACAACTTCTATGTCTTTTCTACCTACCCTTGTGATTTTCTCAGCAGTCAAGCACTGAAAGACCTTAGCCCTATTAGAAGTTATTGAGGTGAAATGTAATTGGATGCCTGTGGTGTTTTGGTGTTTCTCTGATTTTGCCAGTCCAGGGCCTGTGATCTACTCAGAAGGTAGCAGTATGTAGTGTGGCATCTAGGGGGATCACCTTATGAAGGTGGTGGCCACTGTTGATCCCTTATTATCTTGTTTTGAAATCCTGTATCATTTTATTGTTTTGTATTGTTGCATTTTGTTTTGTTTGATTGTTATATTCAATGGCATAAGCAGCTATTCAAAGATAACAAGATATATTATGGTAGCCTTTTTGGATTTACTATTGTTTTGTATTGAGGTCCTTTATTGCACTTACTGCTTTGCTTTTGTTGATTCCTTTCTGTTCTGTCCTATTAGATATTTACTGTGTCCAAAGCTACCTCTATCTATTTGAAGATGAGACATTATGGGAACTATTGCTGTTTTCATATTGTTTTGAAGTCTTGTATCACAATGATCTGTTTTGATTCATTTTATTCTGTTTAATTTTCCTTGGTTTTACCCTCTTTAAAATAAAAAAATTCATTCATAGAGTAATTCATCCTATGATACAGTTAACTACTTGACCATGTAATAGACCTTAGCAACTCAGGCGCTGTAATACTCTATTCACTCTTACTAGGCCAGTCTGTGAACTCTCTTGAACCAGGAATCTTTCCAGGCTCGTGCCACTCTGCATAGAGGTACTGTTAGTTCTGGGTGCATGTACATGAGTGTCTGATGGCTAAGGACTCCTTTCTGCACTGAAATCATGCAGCAAGTCCCTCCCACTTTCTTCATCCCATGGAAAAACCAAAAACTCTCTCAGAAACTCACCCCACAGACAACAGCACAGAATTGGTCTCCAGGGCAAGGAAAAGGCACACGTTGTGGTAAGAATCTGCAAGAAAAAAACAGACCCAGAGTGGTCCATGAGGAGGCCCCAGCACTTCTACTACTACCTCAGGGAGACCAAGTAGTAGTTGGGCATGGGGTAACGTCCTATGTCTGTTCCTACTCTGGTCTCCTCCTACTTCGGTAGGCTCAACCTTGGAAAAACCAGACATCTTCCCCAGTTTCCCAAATGTCAAGGAGGAAGGAGATATTTGGGTTCACTTGCTTCCATTAATTTTACACAGGGAACCAGAAAAGCTTAGGGCTCAGAAATGGACAAAACCAGGGCGAATCAAGCAGAGCATGCCTTCTGGTAATACTAAACATATAGTGTATTTACACTGATGGAGAAATAAGCAGTGACTGGGCAGGATAGAATAGGATATGTTATGAATAAGGGGATGCATCTGAACTTTTAGAAAGCAGATCCACTGATATGAGTAGGCTGTTTTATAAGCCCAATATTGGCCTAAGATCCTGCCAAATGCCCATTTGCTCAGCCTTTCCCAACACCTGCTCTCAGACAGAGGCACCAGGGAGCCTGTCCACATCTTATGCAGGGTTGACCTCAAATCTTGATATCAAGGTCTCTTGGTGAAGGCTTGGAAACTGAGATTTTTCTGAATCACATCAAGTTATTCCCATGTTCAGATCCAGAAAGTAGCCAGTGGTAGGGTGAAGTAATAGTGATGATAGTATGCAAGAGAAGCAGACATAGTGCAGGGCCAGCTGACCTCAGGGTCAGCATGTAGGAGAAAGGCCTGTACCCTCACATCTCAGGCTACTATATATTAGGTTATCTGGGGGCTTTTAGCGTCCTGAGAACTGAGACCATGCTAGTGAGGAACTCAGTAAGCCTGGGGGAGGGCTTGAACGAGCAGTCTCTTAAATCTCCCAAGGGAGGTTAAAGACAGCCCAGGCCAAAACCTCTGCAGGCCATGGGCTGAGTCTTGCAGACCTAACCAGCTTCATCACCCACTCTGCCACCCTGACCTCCTTCTGCCCTCAGGGCATAAGCAGCTGGTGCTCCACAGCTCTGCCTCTGCCACCCTGTTGCTTAGACTGAATAGGACCAGGTTAGGATGGAGCAAGTGAATTATCACTCTGGGTGAGAAGTCTAGTGCCCCAGGTCACTCAGCCTTTCTGATAGACAGCTTATTAATGCAAAATATTAAAAAATCTAATACTAAACATACTGCAATGAGCAAAATAAAGCATTAAACAGGCTTCTATTTTGCACTTGCAAAAGTCACTCATTCTTACCTAATAATCCTTTTGATATTAAGTTCAAATTAGTCTGTTACATTTGTGTTGTTCTTTTAAATAATCCCCTGATGAGCAGGTATTAACTGTCCCAATGACTGAGGGTTTTGGTACCTATCACTTTAGAGCTCAAGGCACATGTCTCCCCAAACTTTACTAGGTCTCCTCCTGGCTCAGAATGTCCTGATCCTCATGAGGAGTTCCTAAACCTCATCATCAACTCTGCCTTGCTCCAATGTTAATTTCTTGAAAAATCTTTTCTAATTAGAGGATCCCAGTCCAATGACGCTGAGTCACTCTCTATTCTGCATCCTGGTTTATCACCATGTGAAGCTACCCACCATGTGAATTCTCCTTGCATTGTTCAGCTCCCTCATTGACAGGCACTTGAGGTTAAGGCCAGGGTCTTTCTGTCATTTCTGAGTGCCTCTTATGTGGAAAGGAGTTCACAGTAAGTGCTTAGTAACTATTTGCTGTCCCATCTTCCTTTACCTTTGGAATTTACATCCTCACTGAAGTCAGGGCAGCATCTGGAGAAACAGCATTGGGTCTTCTGAAGAGAAGCCTGTTCACAAGTACAAGAACCATGGATGGGATGTGTTCTCAGTTCATGTCTGAAGGTATAGAATTTTTTTTTGGTAGTGCTGAGGATTGGACCCAGGTTTTCACTCATGCTAGGTAAATGTTCCACCACTGAGAAACATCACCAGCCTTGGGAAGATCTGTGAGGCTCAGTGAGATGCAAGAGCACAGGACCAGTTAGCAGGATTCTCCTAGTGGTGAAAGGAGTAAGCAAGAGAAGATAGCTTTGTATCCCTATGGCCTTGAAGAGCTGAGGACAATGTACAAGTTGAGAATTATGCTGCAACAAATAAAATGAGTCAGCAGCTATACTGTAAATAAGAAGGAGGAGTCAATAACTGATGTGTGATCAAGGGAATCAGACTACCACACAATGGAAACCATTCCTGGAGGCAGCAATGCCATTAAATCAAGCAATCTCCCAAGGAGCTCCACTAAAGTATCTCCTGTGGCTGATTCCTTTAAATCACTCCGCGAAATTTTTTCTGTGATCTCACACAAAATTGCTCATATGCCCCACCCTTCCTCTTCCACACATCAGACAAGCTCCTTACCCAGGCTGCCCAACACCCCAGCTCCTCCATGGTAGAAGATGATGCCTCCCCTTGAGCTGCAGGGCATTGCTTTGGGCTCAAACAGTCTCACAGAGACCGTTCCAAAGCGCAGGTCTGTCACCACCACTTTAGGGTCCTTTTTCTTTTGGAACAATATTTTCTTTACAAAACGGGTAAAGCTGGGCATGGAGCAAATGCTCAGCTTCTCTAGTATGATTCCCTGTTGAAATAATGAGAAGGAAAGTAAAGAAGATGTTAGGATCCAGAGGGCAGGCTTCCCTACCTCCACTACTGTTAAGGCATCTCTGGTTTCTCTCCTGCCTCAGGATGTACATTTTACTCATTGACTCTCAGTGAGCTTTGGCTTGTGTTCAGGTAGCGAGCTGGGTTTTCAGGTCCCAGAGCCACATGGTCTTCATCATATAATGATACTGCTATGAATTGAATTTGTCTGCTCCAAAGCTGATGTTGAAATTTCATTGCCATCAAAACAGTATTAAGAGTTAGAATGTTTCTGAGGTAATTAGGCAATGTCCTCTCAAGATTGATGCAATCTGCTGTGAAGGAAGTAGATTAGTCTCTGCAGTGAGGTCTGAAATTAAACAATGAGTTCACTCTATCTTTGCTCTCTTGAAAATATATGCATGCTTGCCTTTTTGTCAAAGGATATTGCAAAGTGCCCATTGCTGGTGCCATGTTCCTTTTCTTCCCAACCTCCCTAACTGTGAACCAAAACATTTTTCTTGTTTATAAATGATGTGCTCTGAGGTACTCTCAGACATCAGATAAAAGGCTGAGGTTGGAACTCTCCATTATCCAGTGGGAAGTGTTCAGGCTTGAAGTGATTCATGCCAATAGTAAAAAATTCAACTGATTGTCCAGAGACAGAACTTTTGAATTCAATATTGCTAAACATATTCACCTCTGTCACATGTCACCTAATATGGATACAAACCTAATTAGAAAGATCCCATCATCCCCATTTCACAGATTAAACTGGGACACAGGAAGTCTTCCCAATGGCTCTTGATCACAGAGCTAGTAAGAAGCACTACAAGAATATCTACACTGGCTGCAGTTGATACTTCTTACAGTTATATTTCCTCACATCCTGTACAGTTGCACTCAGAGATAATCTGTGAGCTGTTGGCCACTCCTAGGTGCCCAGGATTGGGACACTGAGATTACTTCAATTTACCTGCCTCTTACATTGAGAAATATCCTTGTATCCAGTTCTTATGCAACTCTAGGTAGGTGTTAACCTTCTACCAACATTTCACACTTAAGCCGTGCTCAGAGACCAGCACGTAGGGCAACCCTGAAATGGTGGATGAATTTACTAATGATTTCATTAACAAAGAATACTTATGAGGTGCCTGATCCTGTGCTTGGAGCTCTGTTTGAAGCTAACTAAAGTAACTCTAATTTCAAGTGACTTGCTGCAATATAAGACAAACACCAGGAGACAGGTAAGTGCATAGAGTGAAGGATACTGCACAGAAGAAAGCATGCATCCTGTTAAGCACTTTGTATACAAGGACTGACTCTCACTCCTTAGAAAAGAGCTTGCAGATTATAGTTAGGAATTATTTGATACCAAGAGACAAGATGGATAGAGTTAGTAAGGGAGAAAGGAAATGAGAGAGGATATGAATGAGAAGATGAAAAGAAGGTGAACAGAAATCGCAGAATAAAGAAACAAAGAAAGAAACACAGAAAGAGAAATACTGAAGGAAGCATAGATGGAAGGAAAGAAGGAAGTAAGAAACAATGGAGAGAATGAGGGAAAGAAGTTGTGAATGATATATAGCAGGAAAACACAGGGAGGAAGGAAATAGAGAAGGAAAAAATGGAGAGAGGGAGAGAATAAAAGAAAGAAGAAATGGAGGGAGCAAAAATAAAGTAAAGTTTAGAAAAAAGATAGGTCAAAGGAAACTATGGAAAGCAATATAGAAAATGTGAAGAAAGGGAAAAGAGGAAGGAGAGAGAGAACAATAAAGAATGAAAGAGAAGGAAGTATAGGAACAAACATGGAAATGAGGACAAAAGGAAAAACAAATGAAGAAGAAACAAAAGAAGGGAGGAAAGCATTACAGAAAGGAAAAAAAGGAGAAACAGAAAAATGGACTGAAAACTGTGTAGCAAATCCTACCTTGTCTGTCTTTGTGGGATGTGGAAAGAGAAGGAAATGAAATGAAATGAGAAGAGGCCAAGGTACAGTGACTTCACCCCCAACTCCGAGAAGAGCCTGAAAGAACACTTACCAGGGTGATCATATATGTGAACATGCAATCCAGAATTCTGAACTTGACAGGATGTTTCAAGGCAGAGGGGACATCTGTGGTGAGCAAATGTTTAAAGACAGCCCACACAAGGAGTCCCAGGAGAAACATGGGGAGGCCCAGTAGGGGCACCAGTAACAGGACACTCATGATCTGAGCCTGCAAGGAGCTGCTCCCAGGGAAGTCAGCCTAGGAATGCGCTGAAGAGAACCTGGCAGATTAAAAGGTCTCCAGCTCCACCGACACTTTCCAGTTTTTCCTGATACACTGGACTGACCTGACCTTTTAGAAGTCAGCTGGGCAAAGGGAGTTCAAGCAACCTGCTCCCCAAGGAACATAGTGTCCAGGAAAGCCCAGGGGGTAGTTTTGGATGGGTTCTTCCCAAATATCAGAAGGGAGTGGGCTCACAAGGTATTGCAGCTCCTAGGGATCTGAAAAGGTGGCCTCATACAGGTCACAGAGGGTCACCTATGCTGACCTTCTGACTCATCATAAGTAGAATTTGGGTATAAGCCTCAAAATAAAGAGGCTGTGAGCCCCAAGGCAAAAAAGTTTACCTATCAGAAACTGAAGCAATAGCCTCCAAAAAGAACTCAGTTGGTATCTGTTGTAGCCAGGGCTTGTGAAGAGAACAATTATAATTCAGACACAGAATTTTTATTATTATTTTATAATGGTCACCCAGAGTAAAACACAAGAACGTGCAGGAAATCTGTCCACAACATTAAAGACACAGAATACCAAGCCAAGCCAATATTAAGCAATGCCCTGCATAAGTCCAGATAAATACCTAAAGCCCATGACACTACCTCCCATGAGTCCAGCTGGGGGCCTAGAGCCCAATAGAAGGACTCACACCAGTCGGTTTTACCGATCCATGCTGAGAAGGCCAGAAGGTCAGCAATGGAAGCTAGAAAATCTATGCCAGTGGGGAGAAGGAGCTGTGCTGGTAGGTTTAGGATTCTACACTGGAGCTGAGAAGTCACACTCAAAATGAAAACCAGGGATGCCATAAAAAGTACCACAGCCATCCTCAGAGACATAGAAGTGCCGAGTTCATCTTATGAAAGCACAGTTAAGTACATGTCAGGAAGCCAGTGTGATGAGTTCCTCCTGGATATTAAATGGCACATATCTTCCTCTCTGGAGCCATGAAGTGGTGCTTGATGAAAGGACCAAAGCCCCCTCAAAGTGACCCACAGCCACTCTCACCAACAAGCTCCCAAGCTCCTCAAATGACAGTAGTCAAACTCACACTGGGGAAGCTAGTCATAGCTCTTCCAGGAGAAACAAGGGCTCCAGCAGCAACACTTAGAGAAACCCACAATGCCTAGTTTCTTGTTCTCTATGTCTCCATTTATGCCTGCAACTTTCCTCAGGTGGAACATCTTCTACACTCAGCATTATGCTGATTTAATTCAGCTGCCAGTAAGTAGACCACCAGTTTTTAATCCATAACAATCCACCTCTGGTCAATTTAACAGCCACACAAATTTCCTTACACTATAGTTTTTAGTGGCCAATTTGTAAAAGTTAACATATCTTGTTCCATTCAGATTTACATTAATGAAACAATTACATATATATAATTCTTTTTATACCTATTCCTGCAATAAAAACAAAATATTCAAATGGTGATCAAGGTTCAACATTAAAACACAATACATTGATTAATTAACCTGATTACAAACATATAAAAACAACATAATAATCAAACTAAAAGAACAATTGCAATCACATCCTTGCTTCCCATTAACTTTTGATGTGGCATGGCAAGACTAAAATCAAGGATCTCCTATAATTCAAACATACTCTTAATTTTCCATTGTCCTGTTCTTCTAAACAACTATGTTCTCTTTTTTCATCTTTGCAACCCACAGTTCCACTGCAGCCTTCTTGGACAAATGTTTTAAATTACTCTACTGGCTCTTTGCTGTAAATTTCCCACATATATCTGGTCAAAAGATCTGAAGTAACTGTGCTACCATCCCAACAGTTGACTGCACTGAACTTTTCCTGCCACCAGGCAATATCTCTAAATACAAACAAAGGGAAGACCAACTTTCTGCCAAGGTAAATATACTACCCAGACTATAGCAGCCTATGCACTCTTTGTTTACAACAGCCTCCCAAGCTTCATCTTACCTGGCAGCATTTCCAGCAGTACTCTGATTTTCCAGGCTCTGACCAGAGTCTCCAACATAGTTTACAACATACAAGGGCTGTCTTTTTGGACAGTCTCTCAAAAATTTTCCAAATTCACTTACAAGGCTCTTAAGTCACATGGGCAGGCAACAGCACAGCAAAAAACCCAGTGTCCTGGTACCAATTTCGGTCTTACTTACTTTTTATTTTGCTGAGACAAAATATCTGACACCCAAATTGAAGGAAGGAAAGCTTTATTTCTTGCAACTATTCAAGGTTTCAGTCCACGCTCAATTGGCTCCAAGGCAGGGTGGCATGGTGGGGCTGCACTTTATGGCATACATAAACAGCAAAGCTGAAACTGGAAAGAAAGAGAAAGACAAACCTTCTTCCTGCCATTACATAGTATGCTGGCTCCACCCCTCTCCATCCCTCTCAGCTCACCACCAATGTGAGTGCTGGACAATGAAGCAATCACAAATGCTAGATTTGATCAAGTCCATAATGCATGAGGCTCAGGGGCCACCAGCATAAGCCATGGCACTACCTTAATGGAACTATGCAGACTGATCCTTCTCCATGTCATTTTCCCTTCATTTTGCAAGGATGTTTTTCTCACTACCTGGCTAGCCAGCTCACATGACTCACATAGTTCCTACCATCCTCACTATGGCTTATATTTGAGCCACCTTTATCGGGTCCTGACCTAGAACCCCAACCTCCCAAACAAGTTGACAGTGGATGTCTAAATAAAATGAGACAAGTGATATGATTTTAGGGCTCCAGAAGGGTCAAAACCCTTTAGCTGAGCTCAAAACTCTGAGGGCTAAGACAAAGACTTCTCTGGACTCCCCACTTTATTAGGTCCAAAAACAAGGGGCAGGGAAACTGAGGAAAGCACAGGCAATGAGCAGGACCTTGGGAGTCACAGAGGATGCATGGGAGGTCCCCAAAGGCCTAACTGGGATATGCTGAGTGAACTCCAAGCAGCTATCAGGGGCTGGAATTCAGTCTCAGGCCCTGAGCTTGCACAGGTTGAATACCAGCACACATATAACCCTGGGTACATCGCTCCCAGGCAGTAAACCCATGCACCACATATGAAATCAGGTAGGACACATGGGAGGTCCCTGTGGGTCTAAATGAACCACACCCAGGGAATTTCAAGCAGCTAGCAGGGACCTGAATTCAGTCCTGGGTGCTGAATGTGCGTGAGTTCAATCCCAGTGCATAGGGAAGACTTGGAACATTGCTCCCAGGTACCACACCCTACATCTGACATCACAGGAGGATACATGGGAGTCCCTGAAGGCCTAACTGGCCCATGCCCAGCAAACTCCAAGTGCCTAGCAGTTGCCTGAAGTCTACCCAGGAGACAAAAGTGGGCCAGGTGATTTGATACATCACTCAAAACCAAGATATATAGGAAAATGACAAAACAAAAGAGCAAAATGCAATCCCAAACTTCCAGCCCAATCCAAGCAAGCCTAGGAGACATGGACACAGAAGAAAATATAAGCCATACACATCTAATTCCTGAAATGATAAAAACTGAAGTAAAGAAACAACTTCAGGAAGCTTTAAAAGAACTAAAATCAGAAATAGTCTACCAGGTAAAAGAAGAACAGACAAATGTGATGAAAGAAATACTGAACACATCTAAAGAAGACACAGTTAAAAAATTAGAGAAACAATGCCAAAAGATGGAATCTCTGAATGAACAATATAAGAAACAACCAGAATGCATGGAGAAGATTCAAAGAGATATACAGGAAATCAAAAATTCCATCAAAAGTTGGAAAAACCACCTCAGTGAAAGTGAAGATAGAATTTCAGACCTTGAAGACAAGATTGTAGCTAGTGAACACGGAAGGAAAGATCTTTTTAAAAGAAGAAGTAACCAGAAAATAATAATTCAACAACTTCAAGATGATGCAAAGAAAAACAATATAAGATTGATAGGTATAAATGAAAAGGAAGGTGACAACACAAATGCTATCAAGAGGCTATTTATAGAAGTAATAGCTGAAAATTTCCCAAACATGACAATGGAAACTGACATACAGATCAGTGAAGCATATAGAATTCCAAAGAACCATAACCAGAAGAAAACTATACTCAGACATATAATAGTTACCATCCCAGAAATCCAACATAAGAATAGAATATTAAAAGCTGCTACAACAAAGAGACAGATCACCTATAAAGGAAAGCCTATCAGAATCACAGCAGACTTCTCAACACAAACAATGAAGTCAAGAAGGGCGTGGAGTGAAGTCTTTCAGATCCTAAAGGAAAACCACTTCCAACCCAGACTGTTGTACCCTGCAAAACTGTCCTTCAAAATGGATGCAGAAATAAGATACTTCCACAACAAAGAACAGCTGAAGAACTTCATGAACACCAAACCAGCCTTGAAAAGAATACTGAAAGACATTCTAGACAGACATAAGAAAAAAAAGATAACGTGTCAAAAGTAAACATATATATATTTATATATATAAACATATATAACCTATATATCACCTATATATGTATAGGTTATAACTGATATATATATATATATATATATATATATATATATATATATATATAACAATTAATGTAAATGTAAATGGTCTCAATTCACCAATTTAAAAAACAGACTGGCAGAATGGACCAAGAAACAACATCTGACCATATGTTGTATACAGGAAACTGATCTAACCCAAAAGGAAACTCATAGACTGAAAGTCAAAGGATGGAAAATAATACTCTTGGCAACAGGATCCCAAAAAAAGCAGGGTTAGCTATTCTGTTTACAGACAATGTGAACTTCATACCAAGAATGATCCAAAGAGATAAAGAAGGGCACTACAAAACAGTTAAGGGAACACTTCAAGAGGAAGAGATAACAATCTTAAATATTATGCACCAAATTTGGGAGTACCCAGCTGTACAAAACAAACATTAACAGAAATGAAAAATCAAATAAGGAATAACACAATTATAACAGGAGACCTTAACATGCCATTGACACAAAGGGACAGATCAACTAGACAGAAAATCAGCAAATAAAGAGTAGAGCTGAATCACACTTGTGAACAAATGGACTTAGTAGACATATACAGAGTGTTCTACCCAACAACATTAGAATATACTTATCAGCAGCACATGGAACATTCTCTAAAATAAACCATATACTATCCCACAGAACATGCTTAAGTAAAAGCAAAAGAATTGAAATTATCCTATGTATCTTATCAGATCATAGAACCATGACACGTGAAATTATTGACAAAAGAAACGGAAAAATAATTCACAAATTGAATAATATACCACTGAGCAATCAGTGGGTCACAGAGGAAATTAAAGAAATTAAACAATATTTACAGGCAAATGAAAATACAAATACATCTTACCAGAACCTGTGGGACATAATAAAATAAGTCCTCAGAGGAAAATTTATTGCAGTGTACTCCCACATCAGGAAAACAGAATCAACACAAATAAACAACTTGCCACTACACCTTAAACATCTAGAAAAAGAAGAGCAAGTCAAGCCCAAAGCCAAAAGAAGACAGGAAATTGTAAAGATCACAGCAGAAATCAATGTAATAGAGACTAAGGAAAGAATACAAAGAATCAATGAATCAAAGAATTGGTTCTTTGAAATAGTAAATAAAATTGACAGGCCTCTAGAAAACCTTATTTAAAAAAGGAAAGAAAAAACTCAACTTTATGCAATAAGTAATGAAAAGAGTAAAATCACTACAGACCCTGTGGAAATACAGAAGATCAATAAAAACCTATTTCAAAAATCTCTACTCTCAAAGGCTTGATAACACAGTAGAAATGAACAGATTCCTAGAAACATATGAATTACCAAAACTGGGTCAAGAAGATGAAAGACTGCTGAATAACCCAATTTCAATTAATGAAAAATCCCTACCAACAAAGAAAAGCTCATGTCCAGATGGATTTACTGCAGAATTCTAACAAAAAATACATAGAAGATTTAATGCAGACACGTCTCAAACTCGTCAATGAAATTGAAAGTGAAAAAATTTTCCCTAACTCATTCCTGGAAGCAAACATTACTCTAATATCAAAACCAGCAAAAGACTCAACCAAAAAAGAGAACCAGAGACCAATCTCCCTAATGAACATAGATGCAAAAATTCTCAATAAAATTTGGGCAAACAGAATGCAGCAAATCATCAAGATTATACACCATGATGAAGTGGGATTCATCCCAGGAATGCAGGGATGCTTTAACATACATAAATCAATGAATGTAATCCAAAATATCGATAAAGCCAAAAATAAGAACCACATGATCTTTTATATACATACAGAAAAAGCTTTTGATAAGGTCCAACACTTATTCTTGATAAAAGCCTTACAGAAAATTGGAACAGATGGTCGTTATTTCAATATGATAAAAGCCATCTATGACAAAGCAACAGCCAGCATATTATTAAATGGCCCAAAACTGAAAGTCTTTACTCTAAAATCAGGCTGAAAGGCTGAAAAGCCTTTACTCTAAAATCAGGAACAAGACAAGGATGTCCATTATCACCACTCTTATTTAAGATAGTGCTGGAAATATTGGCCAGAGTAATTAGACAAGAGAGAGAAATAAAAAGAGTAAGGATAGGAAAAGAATAAGTTAAATTATCATTATTTGCAGATGGCATGATACCCTACATAGAAGAACCTCAAAACTCCATTGAAAGACTCTTAGGTAAAAATATATAAATTCAGTAATGTAGCTAGATACAAATTAAACCTATTTGACCCAGCTATTCTACCTCTGGATATAGTCCCAGAAGAACTGAAAACATCATACAACAGTGATATATGTGCACCCACGTTTATAGCAGCACAATTTGTAATAGCTAGATCTTTGAAATAACCTAAATGCCCATCAACTGAGAAATGGATAAAAAGATGTATTTTTACACAATGGAGTGAGTACTACCCTGCTATAAAGAATGATCACATTGAGATAAGTAAATGGATGCAACTTGAGATCATACTCATAAGTGAAATAAATCAAATTAATATGTGTGAATACTATGTAGTCTCCCTACTGTAAGGAATGGTGAGAGTACAAAAGATACAAAAAACTCAGTAATTACAGTGAAAGGATAATAATCTGCTTAAAGGGGAAAATAGGGTCTCATTGAAAATGAGGAAAAAGAAAAAATAAGGGAAAAGAAAAAAATGTAAAATTAGATAAACACATTAGCATAGCTAAGATGATTGTGCTACAAACTCTATTAGTTCTTGGAAGAAAATAGTTAATATTCATAGGATTGGAAAAATTGTGCATATTCTTGTATGGTGATCTGAGGAACTCTTGAATATCATTATGTAAAATAACATCCCTAGTTGTGCTCATACCACCTTGCTTTGAAGGCCTATAATGTCAGTGTTCTGGGCTCTTTGCTAGTGCTGTTTATATTCCTTTTCCTTTCATGTTTTTTCTAGGACTTTATTTTGTTTTGTCTTGTTTTATTTTGTTTTTCCCTCTAATACAAATAGGATATGTATACATGTAGAGACTCACACATGCGTAGAACTTCTAAAAAGTTTATGAGAATTCATTATATAATGCATGATGAAATGAACAGCTACTTTGAAGAAAAAGAGACAATAATGTGCCCAGCACTGATTCTGTAGCATCATGATGTGAAAGCCAACAATACTATTATACTGTGTTTAGAGTTATTTCATTTTTTTTTCTTTAATTCCAACATATATGGAGGTATGGACACCTATTTTTAAGAAAATGAGAGACATTATGGCAGCCATTGTTGACTTCCCTATTTTCAGGTTTTGAACCTAAAATGCCTTCATCATCCTGTTCTGATCAGTTTAATACTATTTTATTTTGTATGAATTCATTGTATGTGAAGATATGGACAACTATTTGGAAGAAAACAAGAGACAATACGATAGACAGCAAAGATCTCCAGTTGTTTTGCTTTGAAATCTGTGTCTCTTCCATTGTTTCCTATAATTTGTTTTGTTCTGTTTTGTGAGGTTTAATTTTACCCTCTTTAAAAGTAAAATTTAAAAAATGAGAAAGAAAAATACCACACCTTTTTTAATCCATTCTGCAATTGATGGGCATTTTGGTTGTGTTCCAGATTTAGCTATTATAAATTGCACTGGTAAAAACATAGGTGCACATATATCACTAAAGCAAGACCTTTTCAATTTTTCTGGGAAAATGCCCAGGTAGGGAATCGCTGGATTGTATGGGACTTCCAATCTGAGTTTTCTGAGGTGTCTCCACACTGATTTGCACTGTGGCTGCACCAGTCTACACTCCCACCAACAGTGGAGAAGTGATCCTATTACTCCACAGCCTCACATTTGGTATCCGTTGATTTCTTCTTGGCAGCCCTTATTCCCAGAATGAGATGACATCTCAATGCTGTTTTAATTTGTATTTCTCAAATGACCAGTGATGGTGAACATTTCTTCATGTATTTATTTTCCATTTGTGTATCTTCATCTCAGAAAGGTGTGCTCATCTCAGATGCCCATTTTTTAAGATGGTCTTTGAATTTGAGGGGTTTGATGTATTTCAATTCTTTGTATGTTCTCGATATAAGTCCATTATCTTGAGGGACTGCTGCCTAAATTCTTTCCCATTCTAGGGGTTTTAGTTTCATTTTGTTGGTGATTTCTTTTGGAGTGCAAAATTTTTAAATAAGATGAGATCCCAGTTGTTGATTCTTTGAAGTATTTCCTGTGTGGTTAGTGTCTTGTTCATGTATTCCTCACTTACTCCTATGCTTCCAAGATTTCTATGTAACTTGCTGTCCCGTAGATTTAGTGTTTCTGTTCTAATATTTAGATTCTTGATCCATTTTGACATTAGTTTAGTGCATGGTGATAGACATGGGTCTAGTTTCAGCCTACGGAATGTGGAAAGCCAATTTTTTCAACACTATTTATTAAAGAGGCTATACCTCTTCCAGGGAACATGTTTAGACCCTCTGTCCAATACAAGGTGTCTGAGTGTCTTTTTAGTTACGTTTCAGTCTTCTAACCTGTTCCATTGATCCTCAGGTCTATTTCATTGCCAGTACTGCTGTAATTTTATCACTGGAGCATTGCGGTATAATTTCAAGTCAGGAATTAAGATGCCTCCTACCTTGCATTTGTTGCCTAGAATTGCCTTTGCTATTCTAGGTTTCTTCTGTTTCAAAATGAATTTTGGTAATGTTTTCTCCAGATCCACAAGGTATGTTTATAGTATTTTGATTGGTATTACATTAAATGTGTAAAACAGTTTTAGGAGTATGGCCATTTTCACAATATTGGGTCTTACTAACTGAAAGCAAAGAATATCCTTGCATTTTCTAATATACTCTTGAATCTCCTGATTTAAAGTAGTATAACTTTCAGCACATAGGTCTTTTACATTCTTACTTAGGTTGATTGCTAAGTGTTTCTTGTTTTCAGATGTTATTGTGAAAGGCCATATTTCTATAATTTCTCTCTCAGTCAAGTTTTTTGCTTGTGTACAGCAATACTATTGATTTTTTGAGTGTTGACTTTGTATCCAGCTACACAGATGAATTTGCTTATTACATCTAATAGTCTTTTAATGGAGTTTTTGGGGTATTCTATGTAGAGTATCATGTCATCTGCAAATAGTTATAATTGAACTTCTTCCTTTCCTATCTTTATTCCTTTTATTCTCTCTCTTGTCTGATTGCTCTGGCTAATATTTCCAGAACTATATTGAATAAGAATAGTGATAGGGGACATCCTTATCTTGTTCCATATTTTAGGGTGAAAGCTTTCATGTTTTATCCATTTAGTATAATGTCAGCTGTTGGTTTGTCATAAGTGACCTTTATCAGATTGAGGTATTTACCATCTATTCTGAGTTTCTATAGTGTTTTTTTCATGAACAAGTTTTGGACTTTATCAAAAGCCTTTTCTGCATCTACTGAGATGATCCTATGATTTTCATTTTTGACTCTTTTGATGCAATGTATTACATTTATTGATTTGTGTACATTGAACCATCCATGCATTCTTGAGATAAATCCCACTTGGTTTTCATGCATAATCTTCTTGATGATTTGCTGCATTCTATTTTCCAGTATTTTATTGAGAATCTTTGCATCAATGTTTGTTAGTGAGATTGGCCTGTAGTTCTCTTTATTGGTTGGGACTTTCTCTGGTTTTGGTATCAGAATAATACTTACCTCCAGGAATGAGTTGGGGGGAGATTGCTTTACTTTAAATTTCATGGAAGCATTGGAGGAGTGTTGGTGTTAAATCTTGTCTAAATTTCTTGTAGCATTCAGCCATGTTTTCCTTAGGACCTGGGCTTTTCTTTGTTGGTAAGTTTTCAATCATGTTTTAAGTAGTTGATATTGGGTTCTTCAAAATTATTATATCTTCTTGACTGAGCTGTGGTAGTTCATACCTACTAGAATTCTGTCCATTTTCTCTGTGTTTTCCACCCTACATGAGTAAAAATTTTCAAAGCAGGTATTTATGAACTTTTGAATTTCCATGGAATCTGTAGTAATTTCTCTCTCTTCATTCCTTTTTGCAAGAATTTGAGTTTCTTCTTTCTTTTGCTTAATAAAGTTAGCTAGAGGTTTATCAATTTAATTTATTCTCTCAAAAAGCCAGCACTTTGATTCATTAATCTTTTGTACTTTTTTTAGTCTCAGTTGCATTAATTTCTGCTCTGATCTTTATAATTTCCTCTCTACCATGAGATTTGGGTTTGAGTTGCTCTTCATTTTCTAGAATCTTGAGTTGTAACATTAGGTTGTTTGTTTTTGCTTGTTCCATTTTCTTTATATGACCATTTATTGCTATATATTACTCTCGAAGGACTGCATTCATTGCATCCCACAGGTTGCAGATTTTATATCTGCATTTTCACTGAATTTTATGTATTGCTTAATTTCTTATTTAGTTTCACCTGTAGCCCATTGATTGTTCAAGGAGTTATTTAATTTCCATGTAATTATGTGTGTTTTGCAATTTCTTTTACCATTAATTTCCAATTTAAGTGTACTATGGTTTGATAATATGCATGGGATAATGTCAATCCCTTTGAGTTTTCCTAGGAATGATTTATGGGCTAATATATGGTCTGTTTCAGAGAATATGCCATGTGCAGCTAAAAATGTATATTCTGATATATATGGTTGGAACACTGCAAACATCTACTAAGTCCATTTGCTCACAAGTATGATTTAGTTCTGTTATTTTTTGCTGAATTTTTGTCTATTTTATCTATCTATTTATGACAATGGGTTATTAAGGTTCCCTATTACAATTATGTTCTTCTGTATTTGGATTTTCATGTCCTAGTCTTTGTCTTATATAGCTGGGTGCTCCTGAATTTGGTGCATATATATTTATAATTGTTAGTTATCCCTCTTGAGTTATTCCACTAGCAAGTATATAGTGACTTTCTTGATCTCTATTGATCATTTTTGGTTTGAAGTTCACATTGTCTGCACATAGAATAGCTACCCATGCTTTTTTTTCTGAGTTCCTGTTGCACAGAATATTGTTTTCCATCCCTTAACTTTTTGTCTGTGATTTCCATTTTAGTCAGCTGTATCACTTGTATACAGCATATTGTGAGATACTATTTCTAGATCCATTCTGTCAATCTATTTATTTTAATAGGTGAATTAAGGCCATGTACATTGATGGATATAACTGATATGTAATGGCTCATCCTTGACATGTTATTTTCCTGCTGTTGGTTTTCTACTTTTCCTCCTTATTTAATTGCATGTTCCATCTGGTGGTTTCTTTCTGTTGTTGTTCTGGAAATTGTAGTCATTTTTATCTCTCTCTAGTATGTCTTTCAATACTATTTCTAGGGTTGGTTTGGTGGACAAGAATTTCTTCACTTGTTCTTGTCATGGAAGTACTTTATTTGACAAAGAATGTTTTTCAGGATACATCAATCTGGGTTGCAGGTTGTTTTGCTTCAGGACTTGAAGCACCCAACACCAAGCTCATCTTCACCTGAGGTTTTGTGCTGAAAAGTGTGCTGTGATTCTAATGGGCTTTCCTTGATAGGTGAGTGATGTCTTTTCTCTAACAGATTTTAATATTCTTTTTTTCTGCTGTATGTCTGGGATCTTAATTATTATATGTTTGGTATAGATTCATGGTAGTTGTGAATGTTTGGTGTTCTATATGCCTCACTTACCTGTATATCAGATTCCTTCCCCATGTTTGCGAAATTTTCTGCTGTTGCTTCTGTAAATAGTTTATCAATGTCATTCACGTTGACTCCTGCATCTTCATTGATGCATATTAGTCTTTTTGTTGTTTCTCTAGGCAACATCTTGAAGCTTCTGAATTGTCATTTCATGCTGCATTCTTATTTTTAAAAGTTCTATCCCTTCATGACCACTAGCTGTGATCCTGTCCTTAAGGTACCAAATTTTATCCCCAGCTTCATGTAAGTGGTTTTTCCAGCTTTCAAGAGAAACTTTTATTTCTTGGATATCTCTTGGCACTTGTTTCATGCATTCTCCTTGTTTTCTAGATTGTTCAATCTAGAACAATTCAAAGTTTCAATCAGTTTCCCATGCTTCTGTGCATTTTTATCTATTTCTTCTCTAGCTATGCTAAGAAGCTCCTTTACTAAATTTGTCATTTCTTCTTAACATGGGAAAATATTTCTATTTTTATATCCTCTGTAGCCTCATGAATTTGTTTCTTCACTTCATTTGCTAACTTTTCAGATATTTCAGGTGTATGACCCTTAAAGCCCTCTAATTCAGTGTCTCCTGGATATGTTCCTGATGGATGAGATGTTTGAGACTGCATTTTGCTTTTTCATTTTGTCCTTTTCACCTTTCAGGCTAATATTTGGTCATTAAATCCCACTAGTCTCAATAGTCCATAGTGTGTGTGTTAGGGTCCTACTATGTGGTTGATGTTTGGCTGATTGGTGGGTACCACAGTGAAGAGAAGGCCACTCACCTCTATTCCTCCTTCAGGATCTGTTGGATGGGTCCTACATTGCTCCTGGGCTGACCAACCTAAGAGTATTGATGTAAGTCAATTCTCAGTTCTTACTATTACTATGTCTTCAGTTTGTTCAAACTTACCAGATTTCCTTGTCTACAGTGTTTGCTTCAGCTGTGATCCTACTGTGCCACTGGGTATCTCATAAGCCCTTTTAATTTTCTCAAGGTTGGGGGAGGAATGATTGGCACACTTGTCAACCCAACTGATGTTCTTTATATGGAGTAAGGGCTCACCTACACTATTGCCAAGTTGCCAAGGTCTTACAGCTGGATATAACTACACTACTGCTCCTGCTTACCCATGGAAGACCTCTATTTTAGGAGCAAACTCACCACACTGACAGAAGCCTGCTGAAGCCCTCTGTTTGGATCAGGCACTACTGACTCTCACATGAATCTAGCAAGATTGATTCACTGCAGTTCAATGTTATGGGACAAAAAGGCATATCCAAAGATCAATAGCATTACTAGCTCCAGGAGATGAGGGGGTCCCAGAAGGCTGGGAGGGAGTGCAGGCACAGAAGCAGCCTGACCTTCAGGCTGGAGGTCCAGAGTCCAAAGGGTGGGTGGGAGCCATACCATGTAGTTTTTAAGCTTGAGAAATACATTAAGTCATCAAGATGTGTTTTGCTAGAAGTGTTCTGAAATGAAATCACCCCAGGAGGTGAACAAAACTGGATTCCATGCACCAAAGGCACCTGGTACAAGCAAACCTGAACATACTGCAGAAGCTGGATGTACAGAAGCAAACAGAAAGATTTTGTCCCCAAAACACTACTGAATAGAGTGGATCAATTATCACAAAGGTAGTGGAGAGTGACATCTCTGCATGACACCACAGTGACAGACACCTTATCAAAGGTATCAGCAGGGAAAAAATGTAAAAGCAGCCTTATCAAAAACATTATCGACTGACAATGATTTTATACATGTCTCTAGATGCCAGAAGCATCACAATGTGATGGTAGTAGACTACTGAAATACAACATCCAAACATTAAACAAATATACAGCTAATAATACACAGCAAGAAGAGTGAATCAGCAATTAGTATCCAGAGTTATTGCAAAGATGAGTGTTATAGTGTACACCTGTACTTCCTCCACTCAGGAGACTGAGTCAGGGGAATCTTGAAATCCAGGATAGACTGGGCTGTATGAAGACAGCTTATATAAAAAAATGAACAAGACTTCTCTCAGAATTGTAACACAACTTTAAATTTTCCTTTAAAAAACAAAACAGTTGAGACATGCAAAGTAACAAGAATATATGAATCATATAAAGGAAAACATAAATAAAAATTGCCATGAGAAGGTTGAGACTTCAAACACTTTAAAGCAGCTCTTACACAATTTTTTTACTTAATAAAAAAACCAAACAGAATAAACAGTACAAATAATACAGAATTTCAAAAAAATTAATGTTAAGAAGTCACTAGTTGATAAATTACATATTGTCATCTTAGAAAGTTAAAAATTAAAGTATATAAATGGACAATCAAACAATGAGAATGCAAAGCATTCTATTCAATGATCCACCAAAAAATTTGTAATATGGTTACCTATCTTACACACTTAAACATACATGCAGTTATATCCTTTACTACATGGACATTTTTTAAAACTAAAAAAAAAATCATGCTTAAAGAATTACAATAGAATAACCACGTTTCATCCCAAAAGATAAAATAATATACAGAAACTATTTTTAAAATATAGTTAAAATGAAATCATTGAATTGAAAGCACAGTAACAAAAATGTAGTATTTATTTTTTTATTTTAAAGGGTAAAAATAACACAAGTAGAACAAAGTAAATCAGAATAAAACAATGGAGGTGACACAGACTTCAAATTAAGAAAACAGGATATCTACCATAGCTACCATACTGTCTTACGTTTTCTTCCAAATAGCTGTCCATATCTTCACATGCAATGAATTCATACAAAACAAAATAGTATTAAACTGCTCAGAACAGAGTAATGAAGGCATTGTAGGCTTTCAAAATCAGACAAGAGGAAAATCAACACTTACTGCCATAATGTCTCTTGTTCTCGTTCAAATTAATTATCCATACCTTCATGTATGTTGAAATTAAACAATACAAAAGAGATGAGAATCACTCTGAACAAAGAATAAGAGCATTACTGGATTTCACAGCATCATGATAAAATATCAGCAATGGATACCATAATGTCACTTTTTCTTCAAAGTAACTGTTCATTTTATCATACATCATATAATCTATTCTCATAAACTGTTTAGGTTACTTATTTGTCTTTTTTCATGTTTTTCTAGTAATTTGTTGTTATTGTTTTTTTTTTTTTGGTTTGGTTTGTTTTTCCATCTAGTACAGAAAGGATAGGTATACATGTAGAGGCTTATACATGTGTAGAACATCCACCAAAATATGAAGTATTTAATACAAGGATTCAAAAACATGTTTTTACTTGAAAGAACCCTTAGGCTAAGCATGGAGGCACGTGACTGTCATACCAGCTTCTCAGGAAACTGAGGCAGGAGGATCATGAGTTTCAAGCAAGCCAGGGAAATGTAGCAAGTTTTTTCTTAGAATAGAAGCAGCAGGATTTGAGGATGCATCTCAGTTGTACAATATTTGTCTAACATTTGCAAGGCACTGGGTTCATACCTTACTACTACCAAAAATATAACTTGATAGTATGTCTATAGAAAGCACGGATTCAAAAGAGCAATAGAGAAAATAATTCTAAAAAATCAGCACAGTTTCAAAGAAATGTGCCTTAGTACATGAGGTATGCAACCCATTATCTTCTATTAGTTTGAATTTACATTCAAAAGTGTTCCACACCCTGCTCTTTAAAGATAGGGTTTGATTGTGTAGCATAACCTTGTGCCATCTCCTTGATGAACCATGTGTCAATAAGTAAGCAAATGCTATTGACACCAATTGCCACTTGAACTCATGCCTACACCTGTTCCCTAGTAGGTGCGTCCAGTGGAGTAATCGCCATGTCTGAAAGCAGCAAGCAAACACAACAGCTTCATTTCCCATTTCTAAAAGACCACATTCTGCTTTACATGTTGAATATACAAATCTACCACTGTGAAAGAATTAAGGAACAGTATGCTCTTCCTATTTGGGAAATACTGCAACCTGCAGGAAAAAGTCAGAAATGTTCCTAGGCTCCCTGTCTTCCTCTCTTGGATACCATCATACACTAAATATATCTGCCTCCTGTGTCATATGTTGAAATCCTATTATCAGGTGGGGCCTAGGAGCTGTGATTAGATCAGGAGGTTGCAGCTCTTATGGGTGGAATCAGTGCTTTGGTGAAAGGAACTCTAGAAAGTTCTCAGGCTGCTCCCTGGTCCACAATCTGCAACCTACATGAGAATTCTCACAGCAGTGTAACACACTGGCTGCCTAGGCTGGAATTTTCAGCCTCCACAACTATGAGAAGGAAAAATCTGCGTGTAAGTGCTTTAGTTTGATTTTAATTGTCTCCTAAATGCCTGTGTGTTCCAGGCTTGGTATCTATCCTGGCACTACTTCAAGAGATGGGGTGTGCAAGGCTGTCATCTCTTTGGGTCACTGAGTATATACCCTTGAATGGACTTTGATCACTTTCATTGTCTCACTTTTCATTCCCCAGCCATGAAAGAACAGTTTTTCCCTGATGCATTTTTCTGCCGTGACTAGATGCCTCAGGCCCAAAGCAATGTGACTAAATGACCATAAATTTCTAAAATTGTGAGCCAAAACAAATGTCATTATAATTTGATTATCTCAAGTATGTTTTATGCTAAGCCACAGATGACTAGCTTCAAAAATTGGAAGCTGAATCAGGGTCCTTGTAGCTATGTCAAATGATACCAAAGGGCTTTTGGAGGAGATTTACAGGAGAAGTTTCAAATATTTGGTGGAGCAATGTAGAGAAAACCTGGAACTCTCAGATCAGATCTTAAGAGGCAATATTTGTGTGGAGCCAGTAGGTCAGAAATCTGATAAAATTGTGGATGGTAAAGGTGATGCTGATTAGATTTCAGATAGAAATTTATGATTGTTTTGCTAAGTGTTACAATTTGGAAAGAAGTACAAAGCATTTTGTCTATAACATGATGTTATATGTAAAACCAATTCTAAAGGTGACAAACTAACATCTTCTGGAGGAAAATTTGAGGGCTACACAGCATTTAGATGACAGCATATGTATTATAGGATATATTTAGCTAGATTTGTATAACAATCAGTCTAAAAATGTGCAGTTTGTCCAGGAGAGGAGAATTTGTAAAAGTGCAACCAAACAGGAGACAGTTACAAAATGATTACCATCTTAAAAAGAAGCCAATATTTTGTTGTGGTGGCACAAACATGTAATCCCAGCCCTTTGGGAGGCTGAGGCAGGAAGCTAAAAAGCAGAATATGGAATGGGAATGCAACTCAAAGGTAGAATATTCATTTGGTAAAAAGTAAAGAGGTGGAAGAAGCCAGCACAGGGAAAGTAGAGAAAATGCCTAGAGGGAATCTCAGAAATCTGCAAGATATTGCCATCAGGATTAATGACATAACCATGAAAATTTTTTTGAGAAGGGAATCCCAAGATTCCTTGCTTGCCCAACAGTTCCTGTGCTATCCAGGCACTCAAAAGTTACTACAATTATTCTTGGTATTAGCAAATCACAGACCTAGGCTAATAACCAGCCCATGGGTTGCTGGTTTTGTGAGTCCACACATTGGAGTCATGAAGCTTTCCATCAAGATTTCAAAGGAAAGCCTGTGATGCTATAAAGGATGCTGCAAGGTCATAACCCCTGAGATCCTGATCTTGAGATCTTACAAGATCTTGAGTCTTACAGAAGAGTTGTATTGGATAGTTGAGCAATGCTAGATCAGGTTAGAATTTCAGAACTCTTAGAGATGGATGTAGTATATTTTCCATTGTGAGATGAATATGAACCACTGGAGATCAGGGCAGAGTGCTATAGTTTGGGTCATAAGTGTTCCCCGAATTTGCATGCAGGAGAGGCCATCAGGGGCAAACTGTTAGCTGTGAGGATGAAGACAGTGGGGCATTGGAGACTCAAAAACATAAGAGGAGCATGCAGTGAGCAGCACTTGTCAGAGTAAGTTGTGAACAATGAACAGGGCTGAGCCAACAGAATGGCTCTTTGAGATTCAGGGAAAGGGGTAGGCAGTACAAGCCATTGAGAACCCACATGTCCTGTGGAATGACCCAGATGCCAGACATTGAGTGGCAGGATTTAATGTTTTACCTACTGAGTTTTGCTCTTT
Source organism: Dolichotis patagonum (assembly GCA_004027295.1). NCBI lineage: Eukaryota > Metazoa > Chordata > Mammalia > Rodentia > Caviidae > Dolichotis > Dolichotis patagonum. The sequence goes on along the minus strand of PVJX010011992.1, from coordinate 26,127 downwards.
CTTTAATCTGATCACTCCTAGCTATTTTTTACTCATTCTTTCAGGCATATAAATGTTTATCTTGTGTTTGTGCCACCATAGTATCTGCAAAGGAAGTAACTTCCTTTTGACTCATAAATGATCTCAGAATTCAATTTGCCTTGAGTCTTACAGGAGACGTTGTACTTGGAGAGTTGAGCAATGGGGCCAGGGATTTAGCTCAGTGGCTTAAGCGCCTGCCTGGCAAGCGTGAGGTCATGAGTTCGATCCCCAGTACCAAAAAAAAAAAAAAAAAAAAAAGAACAGAGAGTTGAGCAATGTTAGATCAATTTAGAATTTCAGCATTCTTAGGTATGGATGTAGCATATTTTCCATTGTGAGATGAATGTGAACCACTAGGGTCAGGGCCAGAATGCTATAGCTTGGATCATAATTTTTTCCTGAAGTTGCACATGGTAAAGGCCTGGTTTTTACTATTGCAAGGAATTGGAGCCATGAGGAGGTGCAGTTCAATAAAAAAATATCTTGGTCACTGAGGCATGTCCTTGAAGTGCACTATCCTTTCCTCTGCCCCTCATTTTCAGTCCATTGCCTTGAGATGGGTGGTTCTGCTTTGTCATCTTCTTCCACAATGAGATGCTACCATAGATCCAAAGAAATGTAGCCAGTCAACTATGGATTGAAGCCTCTAAAATGGTGGACAAAAACATAATATTCCTCTTTATATCATGATTACCTTAGGCCTTTACTTTGGTGATTCAAGGCTGGTTAATAAGATAAGTTTCATTGCATGTGGAAATTTCTTATAGCAACCCACATGGACTAAGAAATCCATGGTGAGGTAAAGAATCTGAACTGGAAATTGAGAGATCCATCTCCCTTTAGTTCTTGAACAGATTTTTCAATTTATATTGTGGATAGAAACCAAGGAGCATGGACACTGTGGGTGCCAGCATTTCTTAACCATTTCCTCCTAAGCTCTACTCACTCAAGGCCTCTTACTACCTCACTCTACCAGCTGCTCCATTGGAATTCTTCTGATCCACAGGCAACTTCACTGCAAGTATCTGGAATAAGGAGGAATTCAACACTTTCCCACAAGGCATTGATGCACGTGGTCACTCACATGTTTCCATTCAGTGGATCTTCATTATGCTCAAGGCTTTTGCAACTGGGCTTCAGAGATGGAATTTCAGACTGAACAGCAGCAAGTGGGATTTGAACACTGAGTATTAGAACAATGCTTCTCTGGTCAGTCTCACAGGAAAGCAACAGAGATTCTACATTTCATATTCAAGTCACACAGCCATGCTGCCTTGGAGCACTCAAGGTTAGAGGACATTATTTATATAGGTAAACACTACAAGGCTCTTTAATATTTCTCTCACTGAACAAAAGCATTAAGGTTATGAAATGAAGAAGTTAAATTATCATTATTTTCAGATGATTTCATGTGATAAATATTCTATAGAGAAGACTGTCAAAATTCCTTGAAAGATTCTAGAAATAATGACCAAATTCTGTAATGTAGAGGGATACAAGCTCAATTTCAAAAATCAATAGTATTTTTATACAAAAGTAACAAACTCACTGAGAGAGAAATAAGGGAAACTACTCTTCACTATAGCATGCAATAGAATGATATACTCTGGAATCAAGGTATAAAAGGCAGTAAAAGACATTTTTCTAGACATTGAAAATTATATTACTTTGAAAATGGAAAGTAATGAGGATTTCAGAAAATGGAAAGATATTCCATATTCACAGATAGGAAGAACAAACATTGTGAAACAGGTCAATCTCCCCAAATTTTTCACATATTTAGTGTAATTCCAATCAAAATATCATTAGTATATATCACAGATCTAGAAAAATAACTCCCACAATTCATCTGAAATGAGAAGAGACCTAGAATAGCAAAGGCACTTCTGGGTAACAAAGGCAAGACAGGAGCCATCACAATCCCCAACCTGGAATTATACTACAAAGCTATTGCATTAAAATCAGCATAGTACTAGAATAAAAACAGGCCTGAAAATCAATGGAACAGATTGGATGATATGGCCACAACTACAAACACACTCAGCCAGCTTATCTTTAACAAAGTGGCCGAACATGTTCACTGGAAGAAAGATAGCCTCTTTAAGAAGTGGTGCTGTAAAAACAGGCTTTCCATATGCTGAACACTAAAACTAGATCTATATCTATCACCATGCACTAAAGTCTAAACAGATCAAAGATTTAAATATTAAAACAGAAATGTTAAATCTTCTGGAAGACAAAATAGGTGAAAATCTTGATGATAAAAGGGTAGGCAGAGATTTCATGAACAAAAATCAAGCTACCTGAGAAATACTTCCTAAAATCAACACCTTAGATCTCATCTTATTTAAAAGTTTGTGTATGTCTAAAGAAATCTCCAACAGAGTGAAAAGAAATCCCACAAATTGGGAAAATATCTTAGCTAACTGTCCCTCAGACAAAGGACTTCTATCTAGAACATATAATGAATTTTAACATATGAGGCCCCCAAGTTCAAATACACAATCCAAAAAGAAGCATCTGAGATGAATAAATTTCTCTTATGAAGAAATACCAATGGAAAATAAATATATGAAAAAATGTACATCATTACTAGTTCTTTGAGAAATGCAAGTTAAAACAACACTGAGATTACATCTCACTCAAGTAAGAATGGCCGAGATCAAGAAGTAAACCAATAATAAATGCTGGACATTTTTTAGGGGAAAAGAAACTTTTCTCCATTTTTGGTGGGAGTGTAGGTTGGCACAACCACTGTGGAAATAAATGTGGAGATTCCTCAAAAAGCTAGGAGTAGAGGTGCCATTCAACCCTGCTAACCCACTTCTGGGCATTTTTCCAGAAGAATGGAAAACTTCATACTGCAGTGATATAGGTGCACCCTTGTTTATGGCAGCACAATTTGTGACAGCCAAATCTTAGAAACAATGCAAGTGCCCATGAGTCAAGGAATGGATAAAAAAGATATGGTGTTTTTATACGGTGGAGTATAAAGAAAGATTGCATTGAGGTTTTAGTATATGGATGTGACTTGAGACCATAATCATAAGTAAAATAAATCAAACTCACATGTGGAAATACTGTATTGAAACCCTCATGGCCCCTCGTTACTGAGAGAATGCTAACTAAGCACTCTTGAGGCAAAATATCACCTGTTAGGGACAGTTGCCAAAAACACAGGCATTTGGGTTTAGAGAAAATCTGGTTCCTCATTAACTTAATCCTTATCTACCCACTTTCTACAGCTAACAGTGCTTGCTACACTTCTGCCTACAATTCTTGCCAGACAATAAAAGTGGGCCAACTGGAAGATAGCCAAGTCCTGGTCCATTTGGCACCCTGAGATTTATTTCTTTCTCTTTATTTTCTGTTATCAGCCCAGCAGGTATCTGAAGATCTCATCAACCCTCAGCACTTTATTTCTAAATCATTAGAATCTGTTAAGTTTTTTCATGAAATACCACACTACTATGGTTCATTCCCATCATGGAACACACATGTGGCTCATTTACTAAAGGGCCATGTCATACCTCACAGTACTGGGGGTTTGAGACATACTGTTGGTATGCACACTGATCATCTGGGTACTCCCCTGCAGCAATTAACTTTCCAGGTTACACAATATTCAAATAGGGCTGTGCCTGTGTACCAAATATATAAGCACTCTCAGGTCTGGGGCCTTGTCTGTGTTTCATAGTCATCCAGGAATACTGTGTCATCTCCTCAGCCCTGCAAAAAGCCTCCAAAGTTTTTAGGGAATCATCCCATTGACAGCATCATGGAATTCATCTCCTGAGCTCCAGAGGCCAGGCCAGAACCACCAGAGCCTACAATGTAGGCCTCATACTTCCCACCATAACCACATGGACAGCAGCTGCCCTGCAACTGTTGGCTGAAGTCCTCTCTCTGATCCAACTCTGGCATATGCAGAAGTGACACTGCAGGGTAGTACCCTGGAAAAGCCAAATGTCTGCCCCAATCTCCTCAACATCAGAAATGATATGAACTTTAGACTTCACCTCTGTAAAGTTTAATTATACCCTGGAGAAAAGGAGGACTAACAAGGCTCTGAGATCTAAAATAAGACAAGTTACTACATGGTAAATTTGATGTGCAAACCCAGGGTTATTAAAATTTTTTTGTACTTATATTGCTTACAATAAAAGGGAGGGCTGGATAGGATGTATCTGTGTACATCTGAAATTCTAGAAAACAGCCCCTTTCAGATTAGTGTACAGTCCATCTGGGCCTAATGTTGATCCCAGAGCCCACCAAACACTCTAAGTAGACCTATCTCCTGTACTTCTGTCAGCACACAAATGTACTGGGGAGTCTGGCCACATCCTTTGTTGAGCTGACACCAATGCCTGGGTTCAAGACCTGGGAGCTCAGACATCAGAATCTTTTAAATCTCACCAGACGATTCCCATTTTCAGGGAAGATGGGAGGAGAATATAGGCGTCAGCATCTCTATGGAGTACAGTGATGATGGAGTAGAGATTTAGACAGGCACACTTAGGGGTCAGTTGAATCAGAAGTTAGTACATATGACAAAATTCTGTACCTACAAATCTGCATTTTGGGTCATCTGAGGGCTTTTAGAGTCCTGAGAACTGGAGCCACCTAAAGAGGGACTCAACTCAGAAAGGCTGCCTTTACATATAGACAAATTTTGATGTCTCTGTTTCCATCTTATTCAGGTATCCAGATGCTTACCCATGTGTTCATTTGCAACCCCATCAATTTACACAATCATTCACCTGTCCATTCACCCAGTGATTCATGAATTCTTTCATTCATTCAAGCAATAGACACACTAAGTCAGTGCTGCAAATCCAGGAACAAACAAACCCAGCAGTGTTTCTTGCACCCTTGGAGTTCACGTTCTAAATCGGGGCACACAGACAGTAAATGCAAATGAACATCTATCTACCTCTGATTGTGACCAGGACCACAGAAACATTTAACAGAGCATAGACAGCATTAGGGACAGCAGTCCAGAATAGGGCTGAGTTTGAGGTAAGATGCTAGGTATGGCCACTTTGAGGGGGTGATCCATATAAAATCATGGTGTAGACTGTTTTTTCACTACTCAGGATGCAACCCAACATCCCATCACTTTGTATCACTGAGATACACATCCAGTGTTAGGGACAAATTGTGAGGATGAGTGGGCAACAAGTGCAGAGGACCAGATAGAAGAACTCCTCTCAGTGAAGGAGGGCAAAAGAAGATGAGTTTAGACTGCTTTGTTCCTGCAAAGTTGAGGATAATATTTTGTTTAGGGCCACAGTGGGATGTGGAAGCTGGGCTAGTGACCATAAATGAGAGTGGTAAGGGGAGGAGGAGTCAACAGACAGTGCTGTAGTAAGGCATCTAGATTATCATAAGAGTAGAAGCCATTGCTTATGGAAGTGGCCATTCCATCACCTGAAGTAAGCCCCAAACACCTTGAAGATGCTCACACTGCCAATGTCTTTCACTCATGAGGTTCTCCTTCAGTCTGGGGCAAACCTCTGTCTCTTCCAAGGCCCTTCCTACCCCTCATCACTGAAAAGCTGGCAAACATGCCACTCCTTCTCTGGAGGACAGAGGATGCTGCCTAGGGCTGCAGGAGCATTAATGGGACTATCCCAAAGCACAGGTCAGTCACCAGGACTTCAGGATGCTTCTTATTTATGGTCAACTGGTCTTGTAGAAAGTGAATAAAGCTGGGGATGCTTCGTTCTCATCAGGTTTATACTATTTTGTCTGAATTCATTGTGTGTGAAGGTATGGACAACTAGAAGAAAATAAGAGACCTTACGGTAGCCATTATAGATTTCCTGTTGTCTTACTTTGAAATCTGTGTCACTCACATTGTGTTCTTCTGATATGCTTTGTTCTGTTTTGTTATGTTTAGTTTTACCCTCTTTAAAATAATAAAATAAAATAAAATATAAAATAAAAAAGCTGGGGATGGAGTAAATTATCTGATTGCTGGGGCTCTCAAGAATGGACGAAAGCCTTCATCTTGTGATGTTCTTACTGCTGAGGGAATGGATGACTCACTGTGAATCAGATTTGTTATACAGTGAGTCCTCCATTCTTGTTTTATCTTTTCATCACACATTCACTTGCCTTTCTGCTTTGCATAGTGATTTGACGCACCATGAGAACTTGGCAGATGTGATCACCTGAACGTGAACACCTGACCGCTAGAACTATGGGTCAAAATACAGCTCACATCCTTATAAGTTTACTCACCTTTGAGTAACACTTGTGTAAACAACAACCAGCTTAATCAGTAGAGCACAACCTACTAATGGCAAACAGGATATTCCCACCTTATCATCCTCTCCCTTAACAAGAATAAAACCTCTAGCTTGACTGCTTACGCTATACATTAGTTTTTCCAATTTGAACTACATGTAATTGAGAGGTCACAGCATATTCTGTTTTTCATTTGCCCTCCTCTGTTCATGACGTGTTTCATGGTTAACTTTCATTGCTGTGTAGTATTCCCCAGTATAGGTGCACTATAAGTCATTCATTTGACTCCAAGTGAAGTTCTGGAATTTTGTTTCTCTTTTGCATTGTTACAACTAATGCTGTTAGGAACACTTTCTGTATGTGTGCTTTTGTGATCCTGTGGTTAGGTATATATGAATGGCATTAAGTGTGTTCTAATTTACAAGATTCTACCAGTTTGGTGTCCTTGCTTGACAGACAAAGAAATTGATGCTCAGCTTGAAGAGTTAATGTGATTTTTGGACCCACACTTTGGAAAGGCAGGAGTTGATTCTGAAGACCTCCTTACATATTGCTTGTCCAAACATATTGCTTGTCATTGAATTGCAATGGTTCCCATAAAGTGTAGTCTACATCATGGAATGTGCCTAGTAAGTGGCTTTTTATATGAATGGTCAGTAAAAGAATCGATTCACCAAAGAAATGGCTAGGGTTACCTATCAGTGTTTCTGTCCTAGTGATTGAATTTTAGGGGAAGGAACAGTGAGCTCAGAGTCTCAGAATTGTTGGGGTGCTTCTATCCTAATGTTTTGAAGAACTCTTTCCACTTAACTTGTATAAAACATACATTCACATAGTTGGATGAAGGCAGAATTTACAACCCTGTCTTAGGAGGGATTATAAAGCTGGGCTTGTCCTCATGAGAGAAAAACAGGCAGAGTCAGAACCAAGATATTCATACTCTTCCCAACAGTCTCCAACAGGGTTGGCTAGAAACAGTCTGAGCAAATTTGCAGCCCAAGAACTTTCCCATGATGTGAGCTTCTCTTGGAGTGAGGTGCAACAGAGATGAGGCAGTCTGGCCTCAGTAAAACTTGGTGGGGTTTAATTTCAAAGGAGTGGCTCAGACCTTTGTTCAAACCCACACGGAATTTTTTTAGCTCTAGTCTAAATGTGATGCATATGGTAGGCTGTTTACCACTGGAACTTACTCTGTCCTGTATAGAATAGTGGCTTTCAGGCCAGGATATACCCTAGGCAACTCCATTTTATAAAACAGCATTTTGCTCTACTTTACTGGAAATACTAATGCAGAACACCTTTGTTACCACAGCATAAATTCAGCAAATAAACCCCAGGCACTTGTGTATAACAAGCAATGAATCGCAAGTGTACATCTAATGACAGATGAAAACCAGCTACATTTATTAAGGATCATAAGAAGATGTGCTCAGGGCAAGTCCATGCTCACAAAAACATGGTACAAATAGAAAAGTTGTGTCAAGATGACAGGAAATTGAGGAGCCCAAAGCACTGACTGTACAATGGAGAACATAAATAAATCAAGAATTTGGAAGTTAAAGGATGTACACCCCCTCCTGGGTGCCTCCCACTGAGTTTTTAAGTATGACTGACAGTAATGCTTGACAGGGTGCTGAAATATCTCTGGACTTTCAACACGCATGCCTGCCTTAGAATTAAAACTTTTTAAATTTTGAGTAGGTTAAAAGTTATTGGAGGTAAGGCCAGGAGATCCAGTGTAGTGTTCTCTCAGCTACAGCTTCAACAATTTCTTGTATTTTTCATGTTTTTCTCCACTTCTCTTAAGAGAAAAGAGGAACACCTAGGGTGCTGTCCAAACTCAAATGGGTAGAGGGAGTGTGCTCATATATTTGTTTGCTGTTTGTATTTTATCACCTGAGAAGCGTGTATACATCTCTGATGTCCATTTTTGGATTGGATCTTTACATTTAGGAGGTCTGATTTATTTTTACTTTCATACATGTTTTCAATTGTAATCCTTTGAGGAAACACTGGGAAACATTTTTCCCACATTGTGGGTTGTCTCTTTGCCACATTGGAGATTTTTCTTGCTGTGTAAAAGTTTTTTAATAAGTTGAGATCCCAGTTGTTGTTTCTTTGTTCCTGTGCAATCAAGGTTTTATTTATAAAGTCTGCTTACACCAGTGTCTTAAAGAGTTATACCTATTCTATCTTCCAGCAGATGTAATGTTTCTGTTTTTATATTTAGATCTTTGATCCATTTCAAATTTAGTTTAGTGCACGTTAAAAGCTATGTGCTCAATTCTAAGCATCAGCATGTGCACAGTCAGTTTTTCTAGCACCATTTATAAAAGTGGTGATCTTTCTTATGGTGAATGTGTTTGGCACCTTTGTCAAAGATAAGGTGGTTTCATATGTCTGGAGTTGTTTTTGGATCTTTGAATCTGTTCCGTTGATCTTCAGATTTCTTTTAATTGCCAGTACCACACTGTGTTTATCACAAGAGCTTCAAATTTTTATTTCAAAAGGAATGAATTTGAATTCTAATGCTCCCTGCCTTGTCTTTGTTGCCCAGAATTATCTTTGCTATTCTATGTCTCTTTTGGTTCCAAATGGATTTTAGGCTTGTTTTCTGTATTTCTGTGAGAAGCGGTATTAGAATTTTGATTAAAATTGCATTAAATCTGTACAACAGTTTTGCAAGTGTGGTCATTTCCATATATTGCTTCTTCCTACCCAAATGCAAAGGATATGTTTTCATTTTCTGATGTCACCCTCAATCTGCTTTTTCAGATTACTGTGCTTTTCATTGGAGGGGTCTTTTATGTCCTTTGTTATGTTGATTCCTAGGTATTTCACTTTACTGGATGCTGTTGTGAAACTTGTTTTTCCCATCATTTCTCTCTCACTGAGTTTGTTGTTTGCATACAAGAATGATACTGCTTTTTGTGTATTGATTGTATCCATCTATATTACAGAATTTGGTTATTAAATCTAAAATCTCCTGGTGGCGCTTTGGGTCTTCTATATAGAGTATCATATAATCTTCAAATAATAATAATTTAACTACTTTCTTTCCTATCCTTATTCCTTTTCTTTTCTTTTCTATTGTCTAAATGCTCTGACTAATCTTTCCAGTACTATATTGAATAAGAGGTGATGGTGGACATCCTCAACCACCTTCTGATTTTACAATGGAAACTTGCAGGTTTTGACTAATTAGTACTACATTAGCTTTTAGTTTATCATAGATAGCTTTTATCAGATGAAGGTATAAACCCTCTATTGCAATTTTCTGCAGGGTTTTAATCATGAATGGGTGTTGGACTTTGTCAAATGCTTTTATGCATCTATTAAGATGATCGTGTGATTTTTGCATTTTGTTCTGTTACATTTCCTGATTTGCATATGTTGAATCATCACTGCATTCCTAGGAAGAATCCTTCTTGGTCATGGTGTATAATCTTGATTATTTGCTGCATTCTGTTTGCCAATATCTTATTGAGTATTTTTGTGCCTAAGTTCATTAGGGAAATTGGCCCATAGCTTTCTTCCTTGGTGGGTTTCTTCTATGGTTTTAGAATCAGGTTAATTCTTACCTTCTGAAATGATTTTGTAAGTATTTCTTCCCTTTCCATTTGCTTAAAGAGTTTCAGCATTAGTTGTTCTCTAAATTTCTTGAGGAATTCAGTATTGAATCCATCAGGACTGGGGCTCTTCTTTGCTTGTAGGTTTTAATTACATTTTCAATTTCATTGACTGATATTGGGTTATTTAGAATTTTTATATCTTCTTGATTTACTTTTGGTGATTGAGTTGTATCTAGAAATCTATTCATTTCTTCTGTTTCACATCTTATTAGAATATAGGTTCTTATAGCAGGTACTGATGATCTCCTGAATTTGTATAGAATCTGTTGTGATTTTCCCTTTTCTTCCTAACTACCTGAATTTGTATTTTTTTCTTTCCTCTTTTTGATGAGGATGGCTAATGGTTTATCAATTTTATTAACTTTCTCAAAAAACCAACTTTTTGATCCATTGATTCTTTGTACTGTTTCCTTGGTCACAATTACATTAATTTCTGCTCTTATCTTTATAATTTACTCCCACATATGAGATTTGGATTTGCTTTTTCTTTTTTTTAGAACTTTGAAATTCAAGATTAGGTTGTTTATTTGTGCTCATTCTGTTTCCCTGATGTGAGATTTTATTGCTATAAATTTCCCTCTTAGGATTGTTTTCACTGCATCCAATAAGTTTCAGTATGTGGTATCAATATTATTATTTTATTGTATATACTGTTTAATTTCAATCTTAATTTCCTCTGTGACCCATTAATTCTCAGAACTGTGTTGTTTAATTTTCATATGTTTATGTGGTTTTTGTGATTTCTTTAATCTTTGATGTCCAGCTTCATTGTGCAATGGTCTGTCAGAGGCATGGAATGATTTCAGTTCCTCTACATTTATTTCAACATGTTTTGTGGACTAACATGTGGTCCAGTTTGGAGAATTTCTCATGTACAGCTGAGAAGATTGTGTCTTCTGAAGTTTTAAGGTGGAACATTGTTGTCATTCACAAAGTCCGTTTTTACACAGGCTTAGTTAAATAAATTCTGACATGCCTTATTTGATTTTCTGTCTAGTTGATCAATTTATTTGTGACAGGGCAGTATTAATGTTCTTCACTACAATTCTATGAGGGCTTTTTTTATGTCTGTTAATATTTGTTTTATATATTTGGTGCACCACAGTTTGGAGCATGTATATTTATGATTGTTATCTCTTCTTCTTGGAGTGTTCCCTTAAAAACTATGTAGTGAATTTCCTTTGTCTCTTTTGATCAGTTTTTGCTCAAAGTTTACATCATCTGAAAATATAATAGACACTTCTGCTTTTCACTATGTTCCTGTGATACAGAGAATTTTTCCATCCTTTGACTTTTAATCTATGAATTTCTTTTCATGTATTAATGTGTTTCTTGAATGCAGCATATTGTTGAGTCTTGTTTCTTATTCCAGTCCACCAGTCTCTTTCTTTCTATTGACTATTTCTTTGCCAGTACCATGCTGATTTTATCAGTGTGGCTTTGTAGTACAGTTTCAAGTCAGGAATTGAGATGCCTCCTGCCTTGCCGCTGTTGCTCAGAATTACCTTTGCTATTCTAGGTTTATTCTGTTTCCAAATGAATTTTAGGAGTATCCTCTCTAGATCTGTGAGGTTTGTTAATGGTATTTTGATTGGGACTGCATTAAATCTGTATAACAGTTTTGGGAGTATGGCCATTTTCACAAGGTTGGTTCTTCCTAGCCAAGGGCAAGCAATAACCTTCCATTTTGTAATATCTTTTTCAATCTCCTTTCTTAGCATAGCATAATTTTCAGCATACAGCGCTTTTGCATTGTGAGGTTGATTCCTAAGTATTTCACTTTTTTAGATGCTATTGTAAAAGATGATATTTCCATAATTTCACTCTCAGTGAGATTTTGTTTGTGTACAAGAATGCTATTGATTTTTTAGCATTGACTTTGTATCCAGCTAAACTGCTGAATTTGTTTATTACCTCTACTAGTCATTTAATGGGGTTTTTTGGGTCTTCTATTTAGAGTATCATGTCATCTGCAAATAGTGATAAAACTTGTTTTCCTATCTTTATTCCTTTTACTTCTCTCTCTTGTCTGATTGCCCTGGCTTGTATTTCCAGAAATATATTGAAAAAGAGTGGTGATAGTGGACATCCTTGTCTTTTTCCTGATTATAGTGTAAAAGCTTTCAGTTTTTGTCCATTTAGTATAATGTTGGTGATTGGGTTTTCATAGATGGCTTTTATGAGATTGAGATAGGCACCGTGTATTCCAATTTTCTGAATGGTTTTTATCATGCTCATGTATTGGACTTTATCAAAAACTTTTACTGTATCTTTTGAGATGACCATGTGGTTTTTGTTTTTGGCTCTCTTTATGTGGTGTATTACATTTATTGATTTGTGTATGTTAAACCATCCCTCTATTCCTGCAATGAATTCCACTTAGTTGTGATGTATATTCTTCTAGATGATTTGCTGCATTCTATTTGCCAGTATTTAATTGAGAATCTTTGCATCAGTGTTCATTAGGGAGACTGACCTATAGTTCTCTTTTTTGGTTGGGTCTTTCTCTGATTTTGATATCAGAGTAATACTTGCCTCCAGGAATGATTTACAAAAGATCATTTCTTTTTCAATTTCTTAGAGGAGTTTAAGTAGTATTGACATCAAATCTTCTCTACATATCTTGTGGAATTCAGCCATGCATCCATCAGGACCTGGGCTTTTCTTTGTTGGTAAGTTTTTTATTATGTCTTCAATTTCAATAGCTGATACTGGGTTATTCAAAATTGCTATATCTTCTTGGTTGTGCCTTGGTAGCTCATATGTTTCTGTAAGTCTATCCATTTCCTCTGCGTTTTTCATTCTATTGAACAGAGATTTTCAAAGTAGATATTCATGCTCTTTTGAATTTCCATGGGATCTGTAGTAATTTCCCCCTTTTCAGTCCTTATTGCATGAGTTTATGTTTTTTCTTTCTTTTTCTTGATAAGGTTAACTTGAGTTTGTCAATTTTGTTTATTATCTAAAAAACCCAGCTTTTTTATGCATTAAGTCTTTTTTTTAGTTTCAGTTACATTGATTTCTGCTCTGATCTTTACTATTTCCTCTCTTCTATGATCTTTGGGTTTAATTTGCTCCTCCTTTTCTGAAAGCTTGAGATGAAGCATTATGTAGTTTATTTGAGCTCATTCTGTTTTCCCGATGTGACGATTTATTGCTACATATTTACCTTTTAAGACTGCATTCATTTTATCTCACACATTACAGTATGTTATTTCTGAACTTTTCTTGAATTTTAGGTATTGCTTTATTTGTTCAATTTCATCTTTAGCCCACTGGTTGTTCAGATGTTATTTAAATTCCATGTATTTGTGCAGGTTTTGCCATTTCTTTTGCCATTCATTTCCAAATTCAGTGTGTTATTATGGTCAGATATTATGCATGGGATAATTTCAATGACTTTGCATTTATTTAAGAATATTTTATGGAATAATATATGGTCTATTTTGGAGAATGTCCCATGCACAGCTCAGAAGAATGTGTATTCTAATGTGGTTGGGTAGAACACTCTTTAAACATCCACTAAGTACAATTGCTCACAAGTATGAATCAGTTCTATTATTTCTTTGCTGACTTTCTGTCTAGTTGATCTATCTCTTTGTGGCAATGGGGTATTAAGATCCCTTGTTATGATTGCGTTCTTGTGTATTTGGTTTTTCATGTCCATTATTCTTCATCTTATATAGTTGGGTGCTCATGCATTTGGTGCACATTTATTTATAATTTTTAGTTCTCGCTCTTGAATTTTTCCACTAATTAATATGTAGTGATCTTCTTTATCTCTTTTAATCATTTGCGGTTTGAAGTTCACATTGTGTGAACATAGAATATTAACCCGTCTTTTTTTCTGGATTCTTGTTGCATGGAATAGTTTTCTATCCCTTGACTTTTAATCTATGAGTTTCCTTTTGGGTCAGATGTGTTTGTTTTATACAGCGTAGTGTGGGATCATATTTCTTTTTGGGGGGGATCATATTTCTTGATCCATTCTGTAAACCTATTTCTCTCTATAGGTGAATTCAGACCATTTACATTTATGCATATAACTGATATATACTGGCTTGTCTTTGCCATGTTACATTTCTGTTGTTTGCTTTCTGCTTTTCCCACTTGTTTAATTGCTTGTTCTATCTGGTGGTTTCTTTCAGTTGCTGTTCTGGAGTTTGTGGTCATTTTTATCTCTATGTATTATGACTTTTAGTACTCTCTCTAGGGTTGGTTTTGTGGACATGAATTTCTTCAGTTGTTCTTTGTCATGGAAGTATCTTTATTTCTCCATTAAACATGAATGAAAATTTTGCTGGGTACATCAGTCTGGGTTGAAAGTTGTGTTCTTTCAGGGCTTGAAATACCTCACTCCAAGCTCATCTTGACTTGATGTTTGTGCTGAAAAGTAGTGCGCTTTCCTTGATAGGTGATCTGTGTCTTTTCTCTAACAGCTTTTAGTATTCTGTTTTTATGCTGCATGTCTGGGCTCTTAATTATTACATGTCTGGGTGTAGATTTATGTTGGTTGTGATTGTTTGGTGTTCTGTATGCCTCAATTATCTGCATATTGGATTTTTTTCCCCATTCTTGGGAAATTTTTTGCTATTACTTCTGTGAATAGTTTAGTTATGTCATTTGCGTTGACTTCTGCATCTTCACTGATGCCTATTAGTTTTATATTGTTTCTCTTGGCATCATCTTGAAGCTGCTGGACTGTCATTTCATGCTGCTTTGTTATTTTTAAAAGTTCAATCTTTCATGATCGCTAATTGCAATCCTGTCTTCAAGGTCTGAAATTCTGTCCTCAGCTTCATTTAAACAGTTTTGCCAGCTTTGAATAGAAGTTTTTGCTTCTTGGATGTCTCTTTGAGTTTGTTTCATGAATTCTGCTTGTTTCTATATTGTTCACTCAAGGTTTCAATCAGTTTCCCATACTCCTGTACTTTATCTATTTCTTCTCTGGCTGTGCTGAGCATTCCTTTACTAAGTTTGTTATTTCTGTCTTTACATGAGAGATTACCTCTAGTTTTATTTTCTCTATAGCTTCATGGAGTTGTTTTTTTTTTTATTTCACTTGCTATCTTTTCAGAATGGTGTGTTACTCTATTTCATTGTCTTTTCAGAGATGGTATGTCCTCTATTTCAATGTCTCCTGTACTTGCTCATGATGGACTAGTTGTTTGAGATTGCATTTTGCTTTTTCATTTTGCTATTTTCCCCTTTTGTCTTGGGGTCCTACTGTAAGGTTGATGTTTGTCCAATTTCTGGTCCCACAATGAAGAGGTGGTCCAGTCACCTGAATTCCCCCTGCAGGGTCTGTTGGGTGAGGCCTATATTCTTCTGGGCTGACAAGCCTAAGAGTACTGTTGGAAATCAACCCCTAGTTCCTGCTGTTATTATGTCTTCAGGTTGTTCAACATCACCAGATCTCCCTGTCTATGGTGTTTGTCCCTACTGTGTCTCTGGGTGTCCCACAGGCTTCCTTAATAAGGGGAGGCCTTATTGGCACCCTCCTCAACCTACCTGATATTCTCTGTGTGGAGGAAAGACTCACCCACCCAATTGCCAAGTTCACCAATGGCCTTCTTCTGCAGAGGGTTTCACTATTGCTCCTGTTTACCTACTGAAGGTGTCAAACTTTATTCCTATTTTAAGGGAAAACTCATCTCACTGGTGGAAGCCTGCTGAGTTCTTCTGTTTAGATGAGGTGTTACTGAGTCTCCCCTCAATACAGCATGGTTAATCCACTACAGTCTAAGGTGCAGGGGGAGGTGTGGGAGCCAAAGATCAACAGCAATACTACATCCAGGAGATAGGTGGGGTCCTCATTGACAGTGGTGGGACTGCAGGGTGTGTATTGTGAGTTGAAGTTCCTAGGTCCTGAGGTGGATGTCCAGGACTGCAGGGACAAGGAAGGAGCCTAGTTCTGGTCCAGCCCCATGTGTGCCACTGGCTGGAGCTCCTGGGTCCTGCAAAGTGGTCTGTCAGGACAATGTGGATCAAGGGAAGGGCCCAGGTCTAGCCCAGCCCCACATGCACCACTAGCTGGAGCTCCAAGGTCCCACAAAGTGGTCCTTCTTTGCTTTATCTTGCAGCTTTTTTAGTGATTTTTTT
This sequence comes from Dolichotis patagonum, assembly GCA_004027295.1. NCBI lineage: Eukaryota > Metazoa > Chordata > Mammalia > Rodentia > Caviidae > Dolichotis > Dolichotis patagonum. The sequence goes on along the minus strand of PVJX010011992.1, from coordinate 10,120 downwards.
GGTTGTGTCTTGCTATTTTAAAGATATCTTTCTTTTTCTTGTTGCTAGTCATATCCCTGTATTCTAGGTCTGAAATTCTACCCTGCCCTTCATTCAATCTATTGTTTATACTTTCAGTGAAGTTTTTAATTTCCTGGATTTCTGCTTGGATATGCTGCACTGGTTCTATTTCTTATCTATGTTGGGCATTCATTGTTTACATCATTTTCCTAAGCTCCTATATATGTTTATCTTTGTCTGCTTTAATGTCTTTGATTAGTTTTTTTTTCCTTTTCTACCTTAGATATTATTTTTTTCTATGACCTCTTCCATTTGGGTTTGCACCAGTGCTGCTATCATTTCGGAGAATTCTAGTATTTGCCTTCCGATTTCCTCTATCTCTTTGTGCTCTAGACTTGTCATGGGAGGACTGGAAGTTTGGGGTTGCATTTTGCTTCTTCCTCTAGTGCTTTTCAATTTTTCATTTTATTTTGCTTTTATGTTGATGCTTGTACATTTCTTATGTTAGATAGTTTTAACACTTATGTCTAGGTTTAGCTAGGAGATGTCTATAGCTCTAATTTTCTTTTAGGCATAAGTAGTTCTTAGTCTTCTAGCTATCTCATGAACCTACCAGCAGAGTATATTAAGCATGTTACTATGAATTTGACTCAAGGCCTGTTTCTTTGGTATTTGGCTTAATGATGACTATGACTCCCTTGTAAACACAGTGTTGTCATACAGGCAGAAAAACTGATTATCACAGGTATGGCACCCTGGTTAAAGTAGTACAGTTAGCAGCAATCATACACACAAGCATAGCCTGACTACTGAAAGACCATGGTAACTATTAGCCTGATTTCTTTAACCATAGGAGAAAGTTCTATAATTATATAATATAACCCAACTATTACCAGGAATTTGTACACAATATTTTTACAGTTAGTAGAATGACATTACCCTTTATGGGGTGAGGAGTTAAGAGGAGTTGTGATGGAGAGGTAGATGCAATTAAATATACTAACAGCATGATGATCTGCATAGGATGATCATTCAAGTTTTAGGTAATTGTAGAACACAAGAGGGAGAGATAGGAAATGAAAGCCTAGGAGTATTCAACTGAGCCAGAAAGAGAAGATGCAGTGTTTACTGACATGAAAGATTCATCGCATGGAGCAAAGTATTTGATGAAAGAGACAATAAAGAAAAGTAGAATTACACAAAGACAAAGGCTGGTGTTTTAAATTGTGGACAAGAGATAAAACAACACAGAAAGCAGAAATGAAAGAAAGGAAAAAGTATGGAAAAAGAAAACCAGGAAACAGAAAAAACTACACACATGGGGAAAAAACCAACAAGCCTATGGAAAGAAAAACAAAGCGAGGCAAAACAGAACAGAAAGAAAAAGAAAAAAATGGAAAAAGCACAAAACAACAACAACAAAAACAAAGAAAGAAAAGAATAAAACACAGTAACCCAGTTGACTACAAAAAAAAAAAACCTATCAGACAGAGAAAAATAAAAATGAGATTCCTTTAGTGCTTACAGTTCTAGGGTAGGTCTAAGTCTGATCCCAGAATGTGTACTCTAGCCAAGATTGCAGGTGAATTTGTTGTAAGATTGGGTCTGATCTTTGTCTCTTGATTTGAGGTATGGGATTAGATTTCTGTGGCTGGAGTTCTCCTCAGCTGCTTAATAAAGAAAATTAAGAGAAGAGAACAGTAAATAAAAAAGAAGGAGGCACTGCTTTCTTCTAGTCCACATGTCTTTGTGCCCAAGCACAAAGCTGGTTCACCTAACTTACCACCTGTTGGTTCATATTGTTATTTGTTTCAGCCTTTACATGCCGCTAGTCCAACCTCTTCAGCCTGTGCACTCTACCTGGAATCCTACTGCATTGCTGGAGTTGCCACTATTCTCAGGCCTCTGAGTCACATCACAGAAGGGTGCAGGAACTGGTCTTGAACTCTATTCTGGCCAGTCATTACATCTCTGGGTTCACTAATCAAATTTGTCATTATGACTCTAAGTTGTCTGGCTCATTGATTCATGGCCCAACTTCCTTACAGATCCTGGACTGAGATTCAGCCAGTTCCATGGAATTCAGAAGTTTCAAGAGCACTCTACTGTTTTTGAGTCTACAGAACATTAAGAGGAAAACCAGCTGTTCATGTATCCTCTATCTCCTATTATAGCAGACTATCATAAATAATCTAGGAAGATTTGGAGCCTGGAGGACTCTCCTTGAATAAAGAGTATTATCTCCAGTTTGGCTAAACCTGGCCCTATCTCCAAGTACTGATACATCAGAGCTGGCTAAGCCATTTCCATTTCCCTTTAATTAGCTCTAAGCAATGTAGATAAGGTTATCTGAAGTGCTGGTGCACAATCTTTGAAGTTAGGTGATAGTCACTTTTTTCTAACCCTGTGACTCCCATCAAAACATGGTTGAACCCAGCAGGATGTATAGCTACCATTCCAGGGATGTCAACTGGGTTCTTGCCACAAGATGAGAGAATATGACTTCCCAGGACAAAAAAGTTTTCTCATCACAGCTGAAGCATTGCATCCCTAAACACTAACTGCTACCTCAGTTATGGTATGCAGGTTGGTCTGTCTACATATCCTTCTTTCTACATATTGCAAAAGGTGCTTTAAGGTCTCCTACATAGTCCAGCTCACAGTATTCATGTATGTCCCACCATTGTCACAGACACTCATCATCAACCCACTCTCCTCTTCATGAACTAATAAAATCTGTGTGAATTTCTGGGTTGAGGCCTTTGTTCTGATGAACCTACACCCTGCCTGGACTTATGATCTGTTGGCCACCCACAATTATAAATATGTCTTAGTGTCTTTATTCTCATTTGTGGGTTGCATGGCTAGTGGTAGGTTGAAGTCAATCTAAGTGGTAGAGTGGCAGAATTCCAGTAACTTTTCCAAGAGTTTAAAAATATAAACTTCTTGGATCATGACAAGGACAGGAAAGGGATCTCTATAGGAAGACACTGCAAGAAGGCCCAGAGGACCCTTGGGAAAAGTTAGAGGGGTATTTTTCTCACAGAAGGGAAGTACAACTAAAGAAGGTGAAAGGATACCTCCTAGGGAAACCAGTGGTGACCTGCACCAGAAGGTGGAGCTCACATGTGCAGAATAACTTCTGTATTCTAGGCTGACAAGTCAGTATTACTGGTTTTCCTGTCACCTTCTCCTGTATCTTTCTGCATATGGCAGATTTGCAATGATCCCTGACCTTTGCTTGTGCTGTTACATGCTATATGATCTCCATGTGTGGAGAAGACCCAAAATTCCCTTAAGATGAGATCTGGCAAAGGTAATAAATTAGATGAGATTTGTGTTTCAGATTCTATTACACTGATTATATCAGATATGTGGGCCACTAGGTCCCATTTGTTCTCTGTGGCTGCTTTAAGGAATTACTCACCAATTATGGTCATGTGATGTGACACTGTGAACATCCATAAAAACTCAGGACGGAGAACTCTGACCAACATCTGAAAGGACACTGATGACTTCGTCTCCAATGTGAATAAAGTTTATTCTGCCTAGCAATCTGATGACATTTGATGCAGAGCCTTCCCGTTTGAGCCTCAAATATGACTGCATCTAAAACCATAATATCATGTCCCTTGGATCTAAGTGAACACCTAAGCTATGTGCAGACCCTTGGCCTTTTTCTAATTATGAGGTACTAGATGTGTACTGATACACTAGAACATTTGTAGTGCTACCATTAAATGAAAACAGAAAACTGAAAACTCCTGCTATCAAAGATGCTAAAATATCACACATGATCATGATGCCTGATAAGGCTCCAAGAATCCCATCCAGTTGCCTGTGAAATATTGGTGCTCATTACAAAGACCAAAGACCAACATAGGACACCTTCCTTTGTCATTCCCAGATGAGAGGGTTGGTACCCAGCCAGGCTATGTTTGCACTGAAGGGAAGACCTCTAGCTTCATCAATCGGATGAGCCTGGACAACAATGGTGCATAGGACTCTTCCAGATGCATTGTGTAACATGGCCCTGTGTGGCTACCATGGGTTTTAACAGAATGATAAACAGAGAATCCTTATCTGTACAAGCACAGGCACTGATATTGACCATCTAGAGAAAGTGCTTTGTAGAAGTTGGAATAACATAGAAATTTAACAGAGAAAAGAGGCAACATTTCTTCCCCCATAGAATGCACTTTCCATATCCCACATTTAAGTGTCCAGAACTTTCCAACACAGCTTTGCCTCTGAGAAATTCCCTGTGGCAGCTAGAGATTTGTTTTAGGGATTTCTATGAAAGACTTGGGTCTATATAAACCCTCTCACTCCCCAGAGTTCACTAGTTCTCTCCCACTCACACTCCAGCCTCTGCCCTATGTATATCTTTGGCAAAAACTCTTTTAAATCTATTTTCAGGCTGGCATGATGCAAGCCATGATTAGTCACAGGAACATTTCTCAGGTCAACTGGAAGTATTCTGAGCTGGAAAACATGCCATTCCTAATTCTATAGAGTTGAAGGATACTGCCTAGGGCTGCAGGAGCCTTAAAGGGACCATGCCAAAGCATAGGTCAGTCACCATGACTTTAGGAAGCTTCTTCTTTATTGTCAGTTTGTATTGTAGAAAGTGAATAAATCTGGCAGTGGAGCAAATTCTCAGATATTTTACTATGTGCCCCTGTTGGAGGCAAGAGGAGGAAAGAGGCAGAGGGGAGGTTAAGATCTAGAAGGCAGGACTTACATACCTCACCACTGCTAAGGTTTCTCAGGTTTCTTTTCTATGTCTGGCACATAAAGAGAGCTCATTACATCACAATGGATTCTGTTAAATTCAGATACAGAGATGGGTTTACAAGTTTTCATTCATTCATTCATTCATTCATACAATAAATGCACATTTAATTGAATAATGTTATAGCTGTGCTTTCATTTGTCCCCCTTGAAAACTCATTTTGAAAATTCATTCCCCTTTTAACAGAATGAAACTCTGATACTTTTTTGAGATGATGAGGTAGTTTCCCTTGAATGGATTCTACCTCCTACAGAGGGAGAAGGTTAATTATTTCTTGAGTGGGTTCCTAATAAAAGAATGAGTTCAGCCCAGGTTTTCTGTCTTACAGGAATATGTATGCTGGCCTTGCTGCATGGAATGATACCAGGTGATATGTCACAAGCATCTGGTCTTCCTGGTTTCCAGAGCAACAAGCCAAACACTTCTCTTGCTTAGAAATTGTCTGTGCTGTCTGCTATTGTTAGAGCCTGATATGGGTGTGAATTTGCCAAAGTAACAGTCTAGTTTGGGGCTGAGTGGAAAGAACACACTGAATTGAAAAAGTCAATTATTCCAGGCATCTGAATCATATTGTTGCTCTTCTTTGGTTTTCTGTTGGATTTTACCCAGCATAAGACAGAAAAGCTGTTTGGTCTCTTGTTTCAATACTCATCACTGTGAATCCACAGCTCTGGGTTATGCAGGATTCTTATACTGTGTTTGTGTTCAGCATAAAACAGAAATGTGATTGTCTGGGGTTAGCACATAGAAATAATAGCAAAGGGTTACATATGAGGTATGATAAAAAATGTACCATGTGCGTTTAAAGCTTTTAAATTTTAACCCAGTAAAAACATGTTGTCTTATCCTTTCATAATGCTTGCCATCACTTTGTACTTATCCTATCATTCTTGTTTCTTTTTGAAACAATTTTGGAAATCTTCCTTTGTAATTTTTGTTGTGGCTGTCTTAATATCCTGAATTAATTCAAAATGTTAACCTTTCATAGTCTTTTTTATATTTAAAAAGAACCAGAAGTCATATACTATCATCTCATGAATAAAATGAAGCAAAATTTTGGTTAATATTTATTTACTGAAGAGCTAAAAATGATGATAGTAAATTTCGTTATGTGCTTTAAATTACAATTAGCCAAATAAAGAAATGAGTAGAGTAGCCTACACTCTTTTCCTATCAAACCTGTCCCACATGCTGAAAATGTATCCAATATAAAACTCCAACTTCTGGAACTTGACCACTGCATCTGTGGCCCTACAACCCAATCAGGATTTGATCCACAGCTCCAAAGCCTCTTGGAAACTGTTTGAACATTCCTGGGACCCCAGGAAACATGAGAATCATCTGACCTCCATCTCATTTTCTGGAATTGATACCACAGTTTGGAGACAAATTATGTCCACATTACTTTCTTCCAAGATAGAAAGCAATAATCAGAGCTATTTTGGAAAACAAGCCTACAGACCATGTATGTTGCACTGGCCATGGGCCAAGGCCTCCTCTGAGTCCTAAATGCTTCCTTCCTGTTTAGTCTCTCTCATCATCTCCACCTTACAGACCCAGAGAATACAAAATCAGGCTGAGCCCACAGGGTGAGCAAGAGCACAGGTCAACCTTGAAGTGCAGGTAGAGTGGGGTCTTCATCCATGGTGTTACCCACTTGGATACTCTGCTGCTATCCTCTGCCCTTCCTTGGGGCATTAATTTAAGATTTAACAGGTAGCTAATTTAGGAGATGGGAATGAGAGAAGAGATGACTTGCACACCCTAAGTAAGTTCTTTTGTGCAATATGGGCCTTCTCTCCTCTTTTACAGTCAGAGGGTCAAGGGATGGGAACCTCTGTCACCCAAATGAGATCTCTTCCTTAAATTTCCAGAAAGTGAAATATCATCAGAGTACCTCTGCTGATCTTTGTGAAGCTCAAATCCCAAACTCACCCTGATGGGCAGAATAAGATTTCCTATCCTTGTAGTGCTTGGGAAAAAGGTTCTTCCATCTTCCATACTGATTCCAGAACTGATTTTTAAGAAGCTGCCTCAGTCCACTATAGAAAATAAAGCATGCTTAAGTAAGTGCTAAATAAAGTTGAACTTATAGTATGTATATTATCAGATTATAGCCCAAAGAATCTAAAAATCACCAACAACATGTACCAAAAAGTTATGCAAAAGTATGGATATTAAATAATACACTATTGAATAAGGAATCCATAACAAAAGAAACCAAGGAGGAAATTGGATACTTCGTGGGGTCAAACAATGATGCCAGTCCATACCAGACATTATGGGACACACTGACAGAAATCTAACAGATAAGTCCATAGCTGTAAACATGCATGCCACAAAACCAGAGAGAGCCCAAATAAGTAACCAAACAATGAATCTCCAGGTACTTGGAAAACAGCCCAAAATGAAAACTAGTACAAAGAAGAGGATGATAAAGATTAGACTGGAAATCAATGAAAGTGAGACCAACAAACAATGCAAAGAATCAATGAATTGAACAGCTGGCTCTTAAAAGAATAAAAATAGACATTTAGACCATTTTACCAAAAAATGAAAGATAAATACATATTAATACAATTGGAAATGAAACAGTTAAAATCACAATGGACATTGTGATATGCAGAAGATAATAAATAACTACATCAACTGCCTATATTCTAATAAATTGAAAAATTAATAAAAAATAAGCAGATTCCTAGATACATATGAATCAACCAACTGAACCAAGAAGATGAATAATCCAATAAAAAACTAAAGTTACAGTAGGAATTTATAAAAAAAAATAAACCTACCAGATATGAAACAATTGATTAACTGATGAGTTCTATACTGTTTGGGAAAGATCTAATGTCAGTTCTTCTCAAACTCTTCAATAAAATCAAACTGAAAGGAGTAACCAAAAACACTCCTGAAAGCTAGCATTACTCAAATTCCAAAACCAGAAGAGGGGAAAATGAATTATAGGCAAGAATTCCTTAATGGACATAGGTACAAAACTTCTCAACAAGATACTGGCAAACAGAATGAAACAAATCCTCAGAAGGTTCATACATTATGAGCCAGCAGACTTCATGCCAGGGATACAAGGATGGGTCAAACTACACAAATAAATACATGTAATACATCACATAGACACAGGCAGGGACAAAGTTACATGATTGTCTCAATAGAAGTGGAAACAGGCTTTGAAAAAATCCAACATCCTTTTGTGATAAAAGTCCTGAAGCAAATAGGTATAGGAGGATCTCAAACTAATAAAAGCCATTTATGAAAATTCAACTGCCAACATCATATCAAGGATCTAAAGCTGAATACTTCTACACCAAAACAGGTACAAGGCAAAGATGTCCTTATAACAACTCCTGTTCAGTATTGTACTTGAAATATTAGCCAGAGCAATCAGACAAGAGAAAGAAATGTATAGTAAAGGAACAACTAAAATTATCATTATACAGAGATGACATGATTCTCTGCATGGAAGATCTGAAAAATGCCACCAGAAATATCCTTGAACTAATAACTAAATTCACCAATGTAGCACTTTATGAAATCTGCATATTAAAATTAATAACATCCCTGTCCATCTGCAATGAACTTATGGAGAAGGAACCTAGGAAGGCAGTGCTAGTCATAACACCATTAAGAAAAATTAAGTGCTTGTGAACTAACCTGACCAAGAAAGTGAAAGACTACTACAATGAAAATCACAGTATTCTGAAAAAAAAGAGATGAAAGCAGGCATCAGAAAATGAAAAGATACTTGCTGCTCCTGGTTAGGGAGAACCAATATATCCAAAATGGCCATACATCCAAAGCTAATATACAAAGGTAATGCAATATGAATTAAAATAACAGCAGCATTCCTCAAAGAACTGGAGAGAGAACCCTAAAATTCATATAGAATCAGAACAGGCCCTGAGTTGCAAAAGCAATCCTCAGCAACAAAATCAAAGCCAGAGGCATCATAATCCAGGATGTAAAGTTATATTACAAAACTACAGCGATAAAGCCATCATGATACAAAGACATAAAACAGGTATGTGGATTAAAAAAACAGAACAGAAAATGAAAAATTGCCCAGAGCTATTCAGGATCTGACTTTTAACAAAGGGGTCAAAAAGATACCCTTAAGGGAAGATAACTTCTCTAATAAATGGTGCTGGGTAAAATGGCTATCCACATGAAGATGATCAAATCTAGACATGTATCTCTCACTATTTACAATACCAAATGAAAATGGATCAAAGATCTAAATGTTGGAACAGAAGCACTTAATCTGTTGGAAGATAAAATAGGTAAAACTTGGAAGGCATAGGCATAAGGCAAAGATTTTCTAAACAAATTCACAGTTGCCCAAGAAATAGCACCAAATTCAACAAAATGGATGACATAAAATTAAAAATATTCTGCACAGCAAAAGAAACAAGCACAGAGTGAAAAGGAAGCCTAGTAAGTGGGAAAAACATCTTTACCATGTAATCTTGAGACAAAAGACTAATATCTAGAACATAGAAAGAATCCCAATAATTAGAACCTCAAAGAAAAGATCAATCAAAAATAGGAAACTGAAATAAACATTCTCAGAAGGGAAAAAGGCCAATAAACACATTAAAATATTCAATATTTCTAGTCATTACAGAAGTGCAAATTAAAACAAAACATAATTTTATTCCAGAAATTATGTCTAACATCAAGAATCAAATACTGATAATGTTGATGAAGCTGCAGATAAAAAGGAACCCTTGTCTATTGTGCTGTAAATAGAAGCCAGTATTACTATTATGGGAAACATGTAGATATGAAAAAAAATTATAAATTGCATTTGATCAAGTCACTTTCATTCTAGATATCTTCTCTACAGAGTTAAAGACATCATATTACAGTGATATTTTCATGCCCAATATAACAGCACAATTGAAAATACCTAGATCTTGGAAGCAGCCTATGTCTATCAACAGGTGAATCAATAAAGAAAATATGTTGCTGGACTTCCAGGAGATGGCAGAGCAGTAAACAGCAGAGTAAACAACCTCTCTGAGAGAAACAGTCCAGATGTTCGTGTATAGCATTGTGGGGAAGAAAGGAAGTTGGTTCCCAGGACCCAGCAAAAACCTAAAGTGACAATTGAAGCCCACACAGTGAGTAAAAAAGAAAAACTTAAATGACCAAGAAGGCAATAGCTATTGGTGTCTTCACCCAAAGCTGGGCACACTGTGCAAGAGGAGCTGTTAGAACCTGGGAACACATGGTCATAGTGATGGTAGTAGCTGACAAGCCTACAGACCTCTGCAAAGAGACTGATGGTGGAGGGGGACAGTGGAT
>PVJX010011991.1:0-51795 GCA_004027295.1 Dolichotis patagonum | reverse complement strand
TGGAATTGATCTAAGCAGGACAAGGAGGGTGTTTCAGGTCTTCAAGACCAGACAATAGGGAAGCCAAGAATGGCTGTCATAGTGTCTCTCATTCTCTTCAAAACAGCTGTCCATACCTTCATGTGTGTTGAACTTAAACAAAACAAAACAAGCCAAAATCACTTTGAACAAAGAATGATAGTATTGCTGGATTTCACATTGTGACATTATGGAGTCAGCACTGGGTACTGTAGTGTCTCTTTTTCTCAAAATAGTTGTTCATTTCAACATGTGTTATATGGTTGGTTCTCCTAAACTGTTTATAAGCTCTATACATGCATGAGTCTCTAGATATATATCATTTCTGTATTAGCAGAAAAAACAAAACAAAGCAAGATAAAACAAAACAATTCCTAGAAAAGCATGAGGCAGAAAAGTCACATAAAACCACAATACAAGGTGATGTACAATGGTTACCATGGTGTCTCAGCAGTGTATAACAACATTAATAAAAACAAAGCATTGGAGATATTAAAAGACTTCAAAAGCAAGTAATAATCAAACTAGAGTGGGTATCTTAGTGAATCTTGTCATCTTCAGTGTAGTTGCCTATACACTTAGACTTGATGCTATCCATCATAATAGATTGAAATAAAATCAGTCAATACAAAGTAGCAATCTAACAAACCAGATTCAAATAAGATCAGTCATAATAATACAGTATAAGCTACACAGGGCTTCAGATGAAGTTGATAGAAAATTAAGGATGATTACCATAATATGTCCTTTTATTTTTGGGATAGCTGACCATGTCCTCAAGTCTAGTGTAAGTAGAAAAACTGGAACAGCATGTAATCCATCCAAGCAGAGTGATGAGAATAATGTAGATTTTAAATCTTGTTACCCCATTAACAATATCCTCTGCCTTCCTTTTTTAGACAATTCCTCCCCTTTCACTCCCATAGCATGCACTGCTTATTTTGGGTCCCACTGCCTCCTTATATAGAGCATCTTGATGGACCCTATCTCTTGATCTACTCTGCCTATGTTTCTCTCTGTTAGCATTTCGAGGCCCTCTATACTAGAGATTATAGCCATTCTTCTCTGCCTCATTTCTGCTATTCTATTTTTCTGCCTTTGGTAGTCTATTTTTCTCTTCCACTCCACTGTCTGCCCTGTTCACTGAGGCCTCTCTGCCACTGTTCGTGAAATCCTCGTATTTTTTTTCTCTCTTTCTAAAATGTCCTTTAATATTTTTTTTAGGGTTGGATTGGTGGTCACAAATTCTTCAAGTTCCTCTTTGTCATGGAAGCATCTTGCTTCTCCATTAATTTCTAGAGAGAGTTTTGCAGTATATATCAATCTGGGCTGGAGATTGTTCTCCTTAAGGGCTTGAATTATTTCACTCTAAGCTCTTCTTGACCTGTTGGTCTGTGTTGAGAGATCTGCCATGATTTTGATGGGTTTTCCTTTATAGGTGATCTGTTTCTTTTCTCTGATGGCTTTTAATAATCTGTTCTTATATTGAATTTCTGGGATCTTGATTATTATGTGTCTGGGTGTAGCTCTGTTTTGGTTGTAGGTGGTTGGAGTTCGGTATGCTTCATGTGTCTGCATATCATTTCCTTTTTCTATGTTTGGGAAGTTTTCCTTAATGATTTCTGTGAATAGACTTTGCAGTTCTTCTGTTTTGACTCCTGCTTCTTCATTCACATGCTTTATTCTTAAGTTATAGATCCTCTTGTCATCTCTAGCCTTTGAATGGTTACTGCCTGCTCCCTTGTTAGTTTTAAGAGCTCTTTCCTTTCATGATCACACATTGCAAACCTGTGCTCAATTTTTGATAGTCTATCTTTGGTTTCTTTCAGGCAGTTTTGCCAACTTTCTATGGAGTCTTTAGTTTGCTGGTAATCTCTTTGAATGTGCTTCATGAATTCTAGGGGTTTTTTATATTCTTCATGGAACGTTTCTCTCCTTTTGTGTTCCTCTATTCTTCTGTGTGTGTATTCTTGAGAGATGCCCAGCCTTTCTTTTATTAATCTACTTATATCTTGTTTAACTTGAATTAATATTTCAGTTTTAATCTCATTTACAAGGCCCCAAAGATATTTCTTTATGTCCACTGATGCTGATATTTGATATTTCATGTTTGCTGACCTCAATCTCTTTTATATCTACCTCTCCTGGATCAATATTCTCAGGGTTGGGGGCTGGGAGCTTTTGCTTATTTTTCCCTCTCATCATGTTTTTGGTCCCTTCCATACAAGTATATATTGTAATTCCCAGCCCCTTTTCTTGTTGTTTAGGGTTCTTCTGGAGCACAAAGGTTAGGGGCCTCTGCCCTCTGCCATCCGCTATCAGAGAGTGAAGTGCAAGCAGGGGTAGTGTGCGCTGGCTCCTCCCCTCCAGGCCAGTTGACCTTCATGGGTCTTTACTGTGTCAGTGTGCGCTGCCGTCAGGGAACCAATTGATTTGTGATGACCCACTGGGTCCCAGCCCAGTCCAAGCAGATTCCACCAATCCACCAACCAACTGAAGCTGCTTCCTTACAGAGCCAGGGCTTTCCTGCCCAACTCCAATGTGTCATGTAGTTGGCCGCCCCTTTCCCACGGGAGGGTCCCATTCCCATCACTCCCAATTGTTCATGCCATCCCCATGAACTGCTGGGCTCCCCGACCTCTGTCCTCAGTGCGACTGCAGTGTGAATTCATGGTGCCTCTGGGTGGGTCGCGTGCAGGGCTGGGTCCGGGCGAGCCGCACGCAGGGCTGTTCAGCTCCACGCTCCAGCCGCTCAAACCAGTCACTTCGGCACGGGTTCGGTCACTCAAGTGGATTTCGGAAAGCTCAGAAATACTTGAAAGGATATTGCATTTTTAAGTTAAGAAAAGACTGACATTTTAAAAATTTAATAAGTAGCTGTATGTGGTGGCACATGCCTATAATCCCAGCACTCAGGATGCTGAGGTAAGAGGACTGCCATGAGTTTGAGGCTAGCCTGGTCTATGTAGTGACTTCAAGGTTAGACTGAACTATATTAGCAAGACACTGTGCTGTGGTAAGGGTTTGCAAGACAAAGAATTTAATACAGAACACATAATTTATAGGATTATTTTATAGTAGTCATTCAAAGAATCAAATACAAAAAGACTGAAGGAAATCTGTCCATGCACTAGAGACCCCCTGCTGAGGACCTGGATCCCATGGCAATGCCATGTATGAGTCCGACTGAAGACCTAGACCTGTAACAGTGACTCCCCTCACTAGAGCAGCTGGAGGCCTAGAGCCCAGGCCAATGTCTCATGCAAGTCTGATTCTCAGATCTGTGCTGGAAAGGCCCAAATGTCAGTGGAGGAAGGTAGAAAGTCTGTGCTAGCAGAATGAAGGATCAGTACCATCAGGCTGAGGGATCTGCCTGAGAGCTAGGAAGCGACACTCAAAGTAAGGACCAGAGCTCCCCAGAAAAGTGCTATAGCCTTTCTCAGTGACAGTGAAGCACTGTACTCCTCTAATGATGAGGACAGTCGGGTTCATATCAGGAAGCCAGTGCGACAAGCTTCTAAGGAGAAACAGCACCACCTCTTCCTCCCCAGGTCTCCTTTTTATGCTGTTGGCAACAATCCTCAGGTGGGCCTTCAGCACCCAGAACCATGCTGATTCAGTTCAGCTGGGTGTTACAAGTCTCTCACCAGTTGATAATTCACCACAATCCGTCTTTTAAAAAAGATAGAAAATAAAAGATCAGTAAAGTAAAACAAGACAAAACACCAGATGTGGCTAAAAACCACAGCTTCAATGCTCTAGGATTTTCCTTAATGTGCCAGTAAATGTCAGCTACCTTGCAAATATGGCAGTGTTTATAATGGGATAGAAATTAAATGGTCAACTCAATAAATTTATGATCATCTCTACTGCTGTAAAGATAAACACAAAACTCCCTAGAATGTCTCAAAAAACTCACTTAAGTAAACAAAGGATGACAACACATTGCCTTCTGTTATCAATAGCCAGATTTTTTCTCCTAAATCCATGCATTTATTTCTTTTTAATTTGTGTATTCTTTGAGCTACTTTTAATTATTCTGATCAGAAAGGAGTTATCTTTCTAGATTTCATTTAAACCATGGAGGCTGTAGAATCCAACCATGAAAGGGAGAAATTAAGGATCTAGAATTTCACCTTACCTTGGTAAGCCTTGCTGCATCATAAATTAGCAGCCAAAATTTTTTATTTAATTGTCTGTGTTTTGTGGGCTCAGTTTTTAGATATGACACTGAGTAACAGAACTGGAACTTCTGCCTAGGCATGACATAATGATAAAACTATGGACAGTCCATTAACAAATCATTTTTTAAAGGGCTGACAATAGAAGCAACAGACGAATTTGATTTCCTGGACCAGTTTGTTGAGCAAGGATAGTTTGTTTTGCATAAAATTAAATTATATAAACAAAACACTGACAAATAGTACTAGACCAAGGCTTACACAAAATCAAATCAGTTGTGCTGCTATAAACACAAGTTAATATTACATAGACTGAACTTTGGTTCTTTAGGGTCACTGGTATAGGAATGTCTATCATGTTAAATCTGTCTGAGAGTTACGTTCCATGAATCAAAGTAATGAGTTTAAGGCATCAAACTGTCTCAGATAATTATCATTAGCATCTTGGATTTGCTATACTTAAGATACTTCACAGTCAACATGTTTTTTCTTCAAATCACTGCCCCAGGCATTCTTGTCTCTTAGTCTAATCTTAGTTTTTGTTGGTTTTAAAACACAAAGATGTTCTGTTTCACAGGTTTGTATAGAAACCAAGGATTTGAAAATCAAAAACAGTGGTTAAAATGGTTGCTTCATTTGAGAGTTTCATCACCCTAATGAAAATATTATTGATGTATATTGAAACTGTCACTCTGTGCCTGTGGGATGTTTACAACTCTGACACTCTTTGATCCACATTGTACCTAGCACAGCAATTCTTAAAAAATCTGATGTCATTCATTTACTCATTTGTTTCTATTGCTCTAATTGCAGAGTTATTGTTATCATTGTTTTATTTATTTATTTTTTGTCTTTTGGAGACAGGGTATCTCTATGTAGTTCAGACTGGTCCTGAACTTGGAATGATCCTCTTGCCTCGTTATTATTTTAAATAGTGTTTCTAATTTGGTTTTACATTCCAGGGATTGTAACATCCCTGGAATTGTAACATTACATTCCAGGGAATGTAAAATCCTAACAGGGATTCAAATTCAAAGTCTGTGGAAGTAGAAACTTAAAGTCAGGTAGCTGGTGGGTGTGGTATCTTTGTGAATAATGGGAGATTCTAACTTGCTCTGCAAGAGACTTGGCTACTTGCCAAGGTTCCCCCAATTTCATCTTGGTACCTTAAATTTCCTTGTTATACATCTTCTCTCATCTACTTTCCATGCCTGGTCATGTTATATGAACTGCAATCAGTACCGATTTCAGTTTTAGCATCAATTTATTTCGTTCTGAAGAAAAGTGTGAGAGCATACACAGCCCTTCTAGTCTTTCCATCATCTGTCTCACTTGCTGCTCTGTCCAAGTCTTCCAAATGCCATAGACACTGTGATTAATTCTCCCTGAGTCCTTCCTTCTTCCCAATCTCTCCTATTACCTTGATTCAGGTATATTTGCCTATGTCAAATCTCTCTCTGGCCAAACAGAATGCCACTCCACCACTGGAAAGTGTGGAAGTGGGACCATCAACACAAATACTAGTCACTCCCAACTGCATAAACAAAATTCTTACACTATCTTCAGTGTTTCCTGTCACAGGTTAGACTGACTAATTCCAACTCTTAAACTGAGAGCAGCTACAAATGTCCTTTTAGGAATAATTAGCAAGAAGCTAAGGTAAAAAAACTTAAGAAGCTTACACCAAATCCGGAGGGCCATAGGTCATAGATGGGAAAGCCTATAGTGCTTTCAGGTAGTGAGGGAAATGGGTTCAAATTTCTGCCTTTCAGGTTCTGAAACTTAAGTTTACCAGATACACTAAATCTAAAACTGCACTATTTACGAGGTATCATGAGATCTTCTCATAACATGTATCCATTGCTTCATGTTTAAATCAGGTAAGCATTTCCCATCCCAAGCATTTATCATTTCTTTATAGTGGAAATATGCAAATTCATTTCTTAAAGGTTTTCTGAATATATATATATATATATAACCTTGTTACTAGGTAGTCATGGTACTGTGTGATAGTATATGGGAACTTTTTACTCCGACTATGACTTAGTACCCATTGGTTATCTTCTCTCTATCCTTCTCACCTTTCAGACTCTGATAACCATCATTCTATTCTCAGTTTCTACAAGAATTCCCTTCTGAATGAGATCATGCAGTACTTGCCTTTCTGCGCCTGGCTTATTTGACCTAACACAATGAGCTTTACTTCCTTTCCTGTTGTGAATGACATAATTTCATTATTTTTCAAGCCTGAACAGGATTTTATGCTGTATTTGAACTATGTATTCTTTATCCACTTATGAGGTAATAGGCACGTAGGTTGTTTCCATTCTGCGGTTTGAACAATGCTACAGTGTACACAGGGACACAGACATCTCTTGTGCCCAGTAATTTCATCACATTTGGATGCATTCTCAGAGTGGTAGTGTTGGATACTCTGCTAGTTCTATTTTAAAAATTTGGAAGAAACTTCATATTGGTTCTCATAATGGTTGTACTAGCTTAAATTGTCCAAACAGTGTGCAGACCTTCTCTTTTCTCCATATCCATTTGTTGTCTTTTGTCTTTTTGAAAACAGTCATTCAGAACTGAGTGAGGAGTTAGGTCACTAGTTTCACGTTACTTGTCTTTGTTAATCAATGATGTTCAGCATTTTTTCCTATAACTGTTGGCCATTTGTATATTTTCTTTGGGAAATATCTAATTAGGTGTATTGCTCATTTTTTACTTGAATTATTTTTCTGGAACTGAAGCTTTGAGATTTGCTATATATTCTGGACAGCAATTTGTTTGTCAGATGCAGTTTGCAAATATTTTTCCTG
The DNA here is from genome assembly GCA_004027295.1 of Dolichotis patagonum. Lineage (NCBI taxonomy): Eukaryota > Metazoa > Chordata > Mammalia > Rodentia > Caviidae > Dolichotis > Dolichotis patagonum. Next base: position 44,777 of record PVJX010011991.1, on the reverse strand, counting down.
CTTTGTAGGCTGTCTGTTCCCTCTGTTTCCTTTGCTGCTCAGAAGGTTTTTAGTTTGATATAATGCCATTCATTTTTGTTCTTGATTTCTGAGCTTTGGGGAAATCTGCTCCTCAAAAATGTTTGTTAGAATTTTAAGGTCATATTTCCCCCATGTTTTCTTCTAGGTGTTTCATAGTTTTGAACCTTTCATTTAAGTCTTTAATTTATCCGAGTTGACTTATTGTAACTGATGGGAGAAAAGATTGGGGTTTCATTCTTCTGCATGTGGATATCCAATTTTCCTAGCACCATTTATTGAAAAGACTATCCTTCCCCTTTGTATGCTCATCTTGTCATAGCGCTGATGTTAAAATCAGTTGGTTATAGATGTGTGGTCTTACTTCTAGGCTCTCCATTCCATTGGCCTCTGAGTCCATTCTATGAAAATAACACACTGCTTTGATTACTACAGCTTTATCATATATGTTGAAGTCAGTATAATGCCTCCTAAGAACACTGCAATTTTTTTTCTCAGTATCACTTTAAGTAATTAAGAGTTTTTTTTTTACAGCCCAATATAAATTTTAAGATTGAACTTTCTAATTCTGTGAAGAATCTCATTGGCATTTTGATGGAGACTGCACCTAGTCTGCGGATCATTTTGGGAAGTATAGACATTTTAACAATATTGATTCTTCCAATCCATGAACACAGGGTATTGTTCCACTGTGTGTGTGTTTGTGGTGTCCTCTTCATTTTTATTTTTTTTTTGAGACAGGGTCTCATCATGCAGTTCAGACTGGCTTTGAACTCACTACATAGCCAAGCTGATCTCAAATTCATGACAGTTCTCTTGTCTCAGCCTCCTGGTACTGGGATTATAGGTGTGCACCACTTAGCCATCGCAATTGCTTTCACCAATGCCTTCAGTGTAGAGCTCTTTCACCACTATGGTTGAATTTATGCCAAGGCATTTTATTTTCATAGCTGTTTATAAATGGGATTGTTTCCTTGATTTCCATTTCAGATAACTGGTTATTGGTGAATAGTAAAGCTATTGATATTTTCATGTTGATTTTTATATCCTGCACCTCTGTTGAATTCATTTATTAGTTCTGAAAGATTTGGGGAGTTCTATTTCCAGCTTCTAAATATGTGAGCTGGCAGGACTGTATCACAAGTACCTTGTATACTTCTACACAAAATGTCAAACCAAGTGCCACAGAAACTAAGAAGAGAAACTATGTATGGAAGCTTTAATTATGAAGAGCATGCCATCTATTTCACATATTGACACTGAAACTTTTATCCAAGTGGTATAAAACTGCCCACCCACTTACTCCAGAGCAGTGATGGCAAACATTTCAGAGCTTTCACGAATATAAATGGCCCATTGCAACACATGAACCATAGGTTTGACACCACTGGTCTGGAAACCGAAGCTGAAGACAAGTCACTCACAAAGAAGCTGCTAAGATACTGTTCTTGTAAGCTTCCTGTTTCAGTGGGCTGGGTTGAGCTCTGCAATTTCTCAGAATCATCTTTCATGTTGCAATGAATCTTCATCTTCTAATACTCTTCTTCCCAACTGGCACTTCAGAGGCGTCGTTTACTCTTAAAGAGAATACCCTTAAAACTGATATCTCTGCTGACCTTGAAGAGACTGTTTGTATTCTTACCTGTTGAAGAGCATAAACAAAATAATCCCCAAACAAAATTCTTTGGGGATTGGCTTCTACAGAACTTTTCAGTCACAGAAACATGACTTGATGATTAATTTGCTTACATTATAAGGAATGTTATTTCTACCACTTTAAAATGGCTATATCTTCCTAGAAACAGAATAGTTCTACAAATGTGTGTACTCCACCATTAACACTTGCTTTCCAAATAGACCTGAGGATCAATGGAATAGATTATAAGGTACAAGTATAGGTACAAAGACACTCAGCCACCTGATATTAGACGGAGGGGCTAAACATGTTCTCTGGAAGAAGGATAGCCTCTTTAATAAATGGTGCTGGAAAAATTAGCTCTCCACATGCAGAAAACTGAAACTAAATCCATGCCTATCACCATGCACAAAACTAAAATCTAAATGGATCAAAGACCTAAACATTAAAACAGAAACACTAAATCTACTGGAAAACAGGGTAGGTAGAAGTCTTGGAGACATAAGGGTAGGCAGAGAATTCATGAACTGCACACTGCAAACTGCACGGGAAACACCTCAGAGAATCAATAACTGGGATCTCATATTATTGAAAAGTTTATGTACTTCAAAAGAAATCACCATCAGAGTGAAAAGAAAACCCACAGAATGGGAAAGAATTTTAGCCAGCAACCCCTCAGACAAAAGATTTATATCAAGAACATATAAAGAATTGAAAAAACATCAGCCCCCCAAATTCAAAGGCCCTCTACAAAAATGGACAGCTGAGATGAACACACAGTTCTTATATGAAGATATACAAATGGCAAACAAGTACATGAAGAAATGTTCACCATCACTGGTCATTCGAGAAAAGCAAATTAAAACAACACTGGATATCATCTCATGTCAAAAACAATAGCTGCCATCAAAAAATCAACTGATAACAAATGTTGGCAAGCCTGCGAGGAAAAAGGAACACTGCTCCACTGTTGGTGGGAGTGCAGACTGGTGCAACCACTATGGAAATCAGTATGGAGAACTCTCAGAAGACTAGGATTGGAAACTCCATTCAACCCAGCTATTCCTCTCCTGGGTATATTCCCAGAAAAACTGAAAAGTTCATATCAATGTGATATATGTGTACCCATGTTCATAGCAACACAATTTGTAATAGCTAAATCTTGGAAACAACCAAGATGCCCATCAACTGCAGAGTGGATGAAAAAGACATGGTATTTTTACACAATGGAATATTACTCAGCTATAAAAAAGGATGATCTTGAGGCCTTCATAGAGAAATGGAGACAACTTGAGACTATCCTCATTAGTGAAATAAATAAGAATCATATTTATAAATATCACATTGTGTCTCTAGTGTAAAAAGAAATAAGAACTGTAGGAGTAATAAAACCCAAAATGTGTAATTGCTACTGTAAAAATGAGAGGAAAAGAAAGTACTCTAAAGGATATAACTACATGTGTGTTTAAGTGTGAGATAGATGACCATATTACTGTTTTTGTTAGAACGTTGAGTAGAACTGTTAATAGTCTCACTGTTTGAATGTCTACTTTAATAAATGCTTTAATTTTGTAACTTGAACAACTATTTCCAATGATGACAGTATGTAACTTATCAAGTGGCAATTTCTTAGTGTTTTTGTTTTTGTTTTTTGTTGTATGTTGTTCTTTTTTTTTTCTTTCCCCTTTGGAATTCTGTATTGTTGCTACCCTCTTCCTGTTTCATTTGGTTGTTTTTATTTTTTCTCTTTAAATAAAAAAAAAGGAACACTTGCTTGCCTATGTCTTGCATTTTATCTGCTGACCAAACCATGCCCATGAAGTTGGACGCATGTACCTTGGAGCCCTAGATCATGAAGTTGCTACTTTTGCTCAGTTTGACTCTGGCTTCAATGTCACCACTCAACAGCACTTAAGTCACCTTTGTCTGTCTGCTGGGACAAGGACCACTAAAATCAAATAGCATAGACTGGTATCTATGCTCATGTAAGGGCATTTGATACACTGAAGTATAGTAAAATCACAAAAATTAATAACTCATTCTTGGCAAATGTCGTCAGCCAATATGTAGCTTCATTAGGCGGTATCAAGGCTGATGGAGAGGCCTCAGAAGAATCAGATTAAAAGCTGATAGAGAATTATTATGGCCTTATCTAGATGTCTCCCCAAACACTCATATACTCACAGGTGCGGCTTTTCAGAGATGGCTGGATCTAGAGTTTATGGTATGGAGACTAAAGATGTCTGGTACTAGATTAGTCCATTAATCGGCTTGTAATAGTTTGGGGTTTGGACAATGGGAAAGCCCACCCTAGGTGTGGCAGCATCACCCAAAAGGCTTGTAGCCTGGATGGGATAAAGGGGAAAGGGAGGCTTGCTGCCTCCTGCCTGTCCTGCCATGGACTGTTTCCCCTCTGCAATACTCCTCTGCCCTGTCACCCTGCCTTGGAGCCAACTGACTACGGACTGAAACCTCTGCTGTGAGTCAAAATAAATCTTTCCTCCTTTAATTTGTGAGTATTAGGTATTTTGTCTCATTGATCAGAAAAGTAGTCAAGATAAGACTGAAACACACTTCTTGTATTGCAGTGAACCTTAAACTTCTATAGATTCACATCAAATACCACTTTGATTTTATATTATTTCATGTACTAACCAGTTCCATTTGTAAAAGAAATTTAGTGAAGAAATTATGTTAAAAATAAAGGTTCCATAATGCTTATTGATAAAAAAAGAAAGACAAAAAGAAGCCAAATGCATCTAATTTCCTGTGATTGTATGAAGAATAGATTTTTTTTGTGGGTGGTAACAGTGTCTTAGTATAGATCTTCACTGGCTGTGCAATGAAAGAAAATGGAAAAAAATTTAAGTCAATGAGTTTGATTATCCTGAACATCTCATGAAAAAAGATAGCAAGCTTTTATTTTTATTAAACAAAATGACACTGACTCTACTTCCACTAGGAAAATTGCAAAACACTATTTCATAGACTTTTCAATATTAAATTTTAGCTAATAGCTATTAATTTTGTTACTATCACTATCTGAAACTATTTCATCAATTTATATCAATGGTTGCCAATATACTAGAAAATAAAAATGAATTAGCTTATGTGTTTTATTTTCACTTACATTGGAAAGATTACTGTGTCACAAGGCAATAAAATTATAAAGGCTAAAAATTATATGCAAATAAATGTTCATATCAAGTACATGAATCATAATTTAACAATGTGAAAGTGATATGATGGTACACACTTAAAAATATACCACTATCATATAAGTGAACACAGCAGTTATTCCATATTCCATGTAAATGTCAAATTCATATTCTTTTATATGATCACATTAATAATCATAATCTCTCCATAAACATACATACATGCACATACATCTGTAAGCAGAAACATAACGAACTAATACTAATAAGCAGCTGTCATTTATTTAATTTGTTTAAGTGGCCATACCCAATACTGTCCTCATCTGTGCATTTTATATCCAGAAATTGTTAATAAGATTATGTTTCAAAGTACATACACATTGTGAAATGACTAAATCTCAGTGACATATATATTACTTCCCATAGTTATATTTTTTGTGATGATAATTCAATATGGACTCAACATTTTTCAAGAATGTGTTGTAATTTCCATTTTAAGAATAGGGTAGCTAGAGTTCCTTTAAATTTATTTCTCTGAGCTCCATGAGATTCCATATGTTGTAATCAACATCTCTCCAACTACACTCCTTAACCATCCTAGCCTCCAATAATCATCATTCTAGTGTTTATTTCTATGAGATCAACTTTTTAGATTGCATGTATAATTGAGAGTACACTATACATCATTCTGTGCCTGGTTTATTTTGCCTAGCATAATAACTTCCAAATAAATCTAAGAAGACAGTATTGTTTTCTTTCCCATGGTGGAATAGTATTCCATTCTTTGTGTGTATACAGCATACACATATATGTACATTTGCACACATATATTAAAGTTTATTGACCCATTCATTTGTCTATGAGCACTTAGATTGCTTTCGCATCTCAGTACCATTAACAGTGATTACTTGGAAGTGTGGATATCTCTCTGACCCCTTGATTTCAATTCTTTTGGCTATATACCCAAAGCGGATAATATATGGCTCTAGTTTTCATATTTTAAGGAAACTGCTGTTTCCCACAGTGGCTGTACTGATTTATATGCCTTTCAATAGTATGGAAGAATTCTCTTTTCTCCATATCCACATTAGTATTGGTTATATTTTACCTTTTTTTGATTTTTGTTTTTTATTAGTACATATTTACAGTACATAATGATCTCTTTTCTTGTGGATAATACACATCTGATCTCAATTCTCCTTTCTTCCCCTCCCCTTCGCCATCTTGTTGTGTCCTTCCCATTTGACTGTTTCCTGCTATCTGTGTTGTGTTTTGCTGTTTTTTAGACTTTGTGTTTCTCATATGAGAAGACATGCAGCAATTAAGCTTATGCATGTGATCTATTTTACTTAATGTTATGATTTCAAGGTGCATCCATTTTCCTAAAATGACCTAAGTTTATCTTTCTTTGTGGCAGAAACAATATTCCATGATGTGAACATACCCTTTTCTTCATCATATGTTGATGGATGTATAGGCTGCTCCCAAAATGTAGCTGTTCTGAATTGTGCTGCCATAAATGTGAGTGTGTACATACGATGCCTTTAACTCTTTCAGGAAGAGACATAGGATTTTTACAGTGAATACTCTAATATGTGGGAGATAACATGTCATTGTGGTTTTCACTTATATTAACTGATGATTACTGATAACAAGCATGGTTTTAATATAACTTCTGTACATTTTTAAATTAAAAAATTTTAAAAATTTAATTGAGATTCTTTGTCTATTCTTTAATCAGATGATTAATTTTCTTACTATTGAATTGAGCTCTTTATATACTTTGAATATTAACCTCTTATCAGACAAGTAGCTTTCAAATAATTTTGCCTATTTTGTAGGTTGTCCCTTTACTCTGGTGATTGTTTCCTTTGCTGTACAGTAGGTTTTTTGTTTGATATAACAGCAGTTTTCTATTTTTCTTTCTTCTGTGTGGTTTGGATTTCTATGAAAATACTCATTTACTAGCTCACTGACATGGAGCATCTCCCTATGTTTTCTTCCAATATTTTCATAGTTTTGAGCCTGACATTTAAATATTTAATTCATTTTGGAATGATTTTATATATGATGTGACTGTGGGTTTACTGTCATTTTTTTTCCAAGTAGAAATTCTTTTCCAACACAATTCATTGAAGAGGCTGTCCTTTTCCTATTGTATATTCTGTTATCTAGGTCAGAAGTCACGTGCTGAGGATTCCCACACGGAAGGAGCTCAGAGGAGAACCGCCAGACGGAGCAGGTGTTGTGAAACAGTAGAGGCAGACACACTCAGATACAGAGAATCATCCTAAAGGAGGAATCTACTTGATTCACTCAAATACCAGCATGGTTGCAAAAGGGAAGCAGGGCAGCCACTGCTCTGAAATTCACTCAGCACCCTTTATCCAGTGAACAGGCCATCTTGGGAGTGGTTCTATATCCTGAGGAAAGGCGCCAGCTCTGCAGAGGGCAGACTGGGGATAAGCTCCCTATGCACTCTTACTTTTACTTGGAAGAGGAAATTCAGCCATGAAGATAAGCAGTCTGGGCCCAGGGGAACAGGAGTTAGCAACCCATGATACCCAGGGGAGAAAGGAAGAGCCAATGGCACTGAAGCAGGTGATCCCTCACTGCCACCATCATTCTAGACATCAAAATTTAGATGTCCCTGTAGCATCCCACCCACTGCCTGTGATTCAGTGTCAGCAGGGGTTAGATCACCTGCCCCCTGGCAAGCGGAGAATTCCTGGACACTGTGAGCTATGGGTAATGCTCACTGTGGGGAGCTGTGATTGCATCCCAGGAGATAAGGGAGAGAGAAAGTAGAGCCAGACCAGAGTAGGTGCTCTCCTTTTCTCTCAACACTGGAGAGATCTGAGACTGTGACACCCAGTGTACCATCCACCACAGCAAGAGCAACCTCCCTCCACCCACAGTGCAGGGACGCTGAGTGCCTGCAGCCCTGGGATCCAGAGAATTTGTTGACAACATCCTGGAAGATAAGGGAGAGAAAGGAGAGTCAACAGAGCCACACCAGTTCTACTGCTTTCCCGGACAGGGGAGATCTGAGACATCACAAAACTGCCCCCTGCTCCGTGCTGGCAAGAGGATCTCTGCCAGGTCTAGGGTTTACGTGGCAGTTCTGTAGGTTGGAGAGTGGAGTTCTTGGGGCAAGAACCAAGGAGGGGTGGTGGGCAGAGAGGTAGAATAGAGTCTGGTCAGAGCGCTTCTGGTAATGCACCACGCAGAAGGCTGTGGAGGAAAAGCATGGCAATGACTGCAGGATTTGGCCTACGGTGAATGGAACAGGAGCAGGAGGTTCTTGATGGAAATCAACAGAGAATTAGAGGTTGGGCAAACTACACTATACCCTCTTCCCAAATTAATGCTGATCCTGGGGCAGAGACAAAAGTCTGCAGTTGGCTATGCCCCAAGCATGACAGGCAAGCAGGAGGCAACCCCGGGAGCATGCACACCCACAAGGCTCACTGCGCACGGATTAAACAGAAGCAGCCTGGCTGTGATCTGACTCCACTGCAGCACACGGGGAGTGATGGGGACGCTTGGCTTTATGCCACAGACACTGCATGAGGGGTTTTTGTTTGCTTGCCTTTGTTTTCTTTTCCTTCTATCTCCATTATTATTATTATTAATTTCTTTCAGTTTTACTTTCTATTCTTTTTCTTTATTCTGCTCCTTCCATTTTCTGTTTTAAAAAAATCTCCCCCCTTGATATACCATTTTCTTCTCTCTTTCTCATTTTCTTATCCCTTTACCTTCCCTTGTTTCCTTCCTACTTTTCATTTGGCATCTTCATGTAAGGTACCTGCATATATGCAAAAGAGAGATTTAAATTGATTTAAAATAAAAATTAAACATTACTTTGATTAATTTTTTATTTTTTTATTTTAAAAAAGAATAAAACCAAGACAAATAAAACCAATCAAAACAAACCAGTGTGAGAAACACAGGACTTCAAAACAATAGAAAATCTACAATGGTCACCATAATACCTCCTGTTGTCTTCCAAATAGCTGCAGATACCTTCAGCCATAGTAAAAATCAAACAGAACAGAACAGAGTAGAACTAATAAAAACAAAACAATGAATGAAATAAAGGACTTCAAAATAAGATAATAGTAAATCCAAAATGACTACCATAATATATCCTGCTATCTTTGAAATAGCTGCTCATGCCATTGGATATCACAAAATCAAACAAAATAAAAAAGAATAAAACCCAACCCAACAAAACAGTGAAAATGATAAAGGACTTCAAAACAAGATAATAGGGAATTAACAAAAACTACCACCTTCAGAAGCAGATCCCTTATAGATGCTACACTGTATATTGTTATCCTCTGAATAGATGATCAGACTACCAGCTTTAGACCTGCAAAGTCAGTGAGACACTAAACACTACAGCATTAAATTCTATTTTACCTCAATAGCTATCATCATAGACTGTGTTTCTCCAGGTAAACGGGTCCTTTATGGGGTGGAGGATTAGCAGAGGGGTTCAGTTGGTTCTTCTTGTTTCCCAGTCCATTTGCTGAAAGGGGCTGGCATCTGATTCTCCCCTCAGCAGCCCATGCATGGCACTTATTCCCAGGGAGGGCTTGCTTCTTATTGACTTCTTGTTTTCTTCCTCTGCAGTCTACAAATGGCCCATTTCTTTGATTTAAATAATGTCACTCATGGTGATATCAAGGCAATTAATTCATATTCACTTCTTTAGAGTTGGTATTGTCACTTGATTTTTTTCCTATATAAAGTCATGATTTCCTGATTGTTCTTTATTCTAGTGGCTATATGCCACTGTCTGTGCATTTGAAGAAGTGAGTAATTGTTCTAGTCTTCATAGACTGGTTTGTCTGGGAAAATTCAATAGTCAACTTCTCCAAAATTTATTGCCAGATCTTCTGACATAGTTCTGGAGCCTTGGGCTTCTGAGTGTGTAGGGTGCTGGCATGGGCCCAGATCTTGGACTATATTGACCACCATGCGAATGTTGGGATAGACAGGACATTGAATCCACACAGCAGGTCTGAAGTAACCTTGGTGGTTCCAGATACTAATTTTGTGGCTCATACTTTAATTCAGAAACCAGGGCTTAGGTTTTATACTAGCATGCCTGTATTGTGGCTCAAGACAAAGTCAAAGACAAAGCCATCTGTTCATTTCCCCTTATTTTCTTTAAGCAAGTGACATCTGTCTTTCTGTTTAGCTGCCTAGGGTTAGGGGAGAGGTGGTACTGGTCACAGAAAACTGTATTTCCGAACCTTTTCTATGCATCTTTTCTTATTCAGTTGCAACTAGCATTATGATCTCTCCTCTACTTTCTTTGGCTCTTGCATGTATGTTCGTGCTCGGATCACTGTCAACTCGATATTCTATAAAAGGACGATGGCTGAGTAATACAATAGTCCACTTCTGCCACTTTACACTGCTGCCTCTTATTTAGGTTTTATATTTTTTTGTTGCTTTCCAGCAAGTAGATACAAAATATTACTGAAAATCACCAGTCTTTCTATTAGAATAACCAATTAGATCAATATTGGATCAATCCAATATTTTAAAGAAACTATTATAAACATTTTCCAAAAAGTCGGGATCTATAGTGTTCATAAATAAACAGAGAGGGAGAATACTAGCAAAAAAAAAGAATAAAAGAGGATCAAATACAAACTGTAAGGCTGAAAAGTATAATTTCAGTGAAAAATCATGGATGGGATGAGTAGATTGGAGATTTTAGAAGGAAGAGACAATGGATATATCAAATCTGAAGGCTGGACAGGGAAATGAAGAAAAAATAGAAAAGGACATGTCAAAAAATAAAACATGTCTCTAATATAGTTTATAGAAGCCATAAAGGATTATAGAGAGAAAATAGAAAATTTTTCAAGAATTTCTTAGATTTGGTGAAAAATATAACCTCAGCTCCAAGAATACTAGTAAAGTGTGATCCAAATAAACAAAAAATACATTTGGCTTTACTATTGTTCTACATCTAAAAGGCAATGATCTAAATGAAATATGTATAAGAGACATAAAATTACAGCTCAAAAATTTAATGTTTTATCATAAATTTTCCCCAAATTTAGGCATATTTTTAACAAAAGTCTAGTGTAAAATGCTGTATTGTGGAAAGTGACAATTGGATTTGGAAATTAAAATATTCCAAACTTTTCAAAGTGAAAAACACAGCTGATTTCAACTATGACAATGAATAAACTGTGCAAGTGGTATATATGTAGAGGTCTGAATAAATAAGAAAGAACAGTGCAGAAGCACAGCTACATATGCAAATTAAGTAGGTTCAAAAAACATAGCATAACATGAATTAATAAAAAACATATTTTTTTCCACAAATATTTTGAATAAGTGGGTTGCATATATTAAAAAAGTAAGAACCTCAACATTAATCTAAATAGCTCATAGACTAAATATAAAGAATGCAACTAAGAATTTGTGATAAACTAGAAGAAAATTGTTATGCCACCAAAATAACAACCAAAGGAAAAAAAGTCCTGTAAATTGTACTTTTTCCAATTCAACCTTTTTTTTAAAGGAAAATAGTAAGCTACACAATAGGAGAAAAATTTTCATTATATTCTTATCTTCATGGGCAGGCTTTTTAATTGGGCACAGTGGTACACACCTGTAATCCCATGGCTTGGCAGGTCAAGTCAGGAGGATCGTAAGTTGCAGGCCAGCCTGAACAATTTAGTAGGACCTCATTTTAAAAACCTTAAAAATGACTGTGCATATAGCTCTGCGATAGACCTCTTCTCAGGCGTGTAAAAGGCTCTTGTTTTAATACCCAATTTCTCTTTCTGGAATACATAAAAACTCCCATAATGCAACAAGTAAAAGGACGGTCCAAATTAAATAATGTGCCTGAAATTTTAAGTTTGTGAAAGAAGATGGATGAAGAATCATTAAGCACAAGAAAAGATGTTTGGTACCATCAAGAAAATGCAGTTTATGACAACAGTGAGAGATCTATACAAAACTACTAAAATAGTTCCTTTTTAAAACAAAATGACAATATGTAATTCCATTGGGTATATGGAACAATGACAAAACTCATATACAGCTAATAGAGTTTGAAATGGTACAGTACATTGGAAAGCAGTTGGAATATCACTAAGAAAGTTAAGCATACACATATCCTAAGACCTACAAATATAACTTTAAACAGCTATCCAAGTGAAAATGAAATAAAAATACACCTCTTTCCAAATTCGTACAAAATTATTTAAAGCAATTCTTTTCTAACAGCCAGTGATCAAGTTTGTGTGGTGTGTGTGTGTGTGTGTGTGTGTACACGTGTGTTCTCTGGGAAACAGCTGCCAAAGGAAAGTAAATGTTGCAAGAATGCAGTAGGTCAAAACCTGTTGGGGGAGGGGAGGAAGGCAGCTGCACTAGAGCAGTAAACCCTTAGGAGCATGAGAGGGACCTTAAGTGTGTGCAAAGCTGGGCACCAGACTAAATTTCCCTGTCATTGTCTGGAAGAGCAGATAATCCAGGAAAGCCATGATTGGTTTGACATTCTGAGCAGACTGCAGAGGCACTGCAGGTGGAGGCTGCTCCTTCTATCACTCCTCACTTGCGACACAGTCATAATAGAGATCACTCAGCAATGAAAACTCACTTGTATATACAAAGCACAGAGCTAATCTAGAAAATACAGATGCACTTAAATGTGCGATTTCGTGGCTGATTAGATAATGAACACATAGCTGCATAAAATGTTACCAGACTTCTCTAATTTACATACGTCGTGTATAACTATCATGTATAAATTATTTTATCCATTTGAACTTTACATTGCAAATAATTTCCTCACAAAACTAGTAGTGATAATTGTAATGTATACATAATTTATTTGTGCAATGACATATACCCAGTATGTTTTAAAATTCAAAAAGATGTGTTCTTTACTATAAATGGTTTAGAAATTTGGGCATGTCACATATTTCCTATTCTGGGCATTTACATTTTCCCTCCATTTTTTTGATATTATAAGTCAAGTAATAGTGAATTAGGACTGTTTTTGTATTTCTGATTATTGTCAGAGTAGTTCTAAAAGCATAATTATAGACATTTGAAGGATTTGGAAAAATATATATATATATACACATATGTATATGTCCATGTATATATGTATTCTCTAAATCCTTCAAATGTCTGTACATATATATGTGGATATACATATATACATATATGTCTGTATATATGTACATTTCAAATCCAGTTGTCATTTTCCACAATATGGTCTTATTGCATTTTTTACTAGAAGTTTGTTAAATATATGTTTAAATTTGGAACAAACTTATGAAAATATACATATATAGATATAAGGGTGCATATGTGTATACATATGTTTTATTTCAGAACTACTATGCTAGAATAGTTGAATCTGCATTGTTATATATTTCTCAAAGTAGAAAAATCACAATATCTTAGAAATATTTGCTAATATAGGATTGAATTTTAAACATGAGAATTTATTAGTTTAAATTTAATTTGTAAAAAGACAATTTGTTTCTAACATTAACTAGCTATAATTCTTTTTATATGAATTATTTGCTTTGACATTTTTGTCTATTAGACTATTTTGCTCTCTTGAGCTCATACATTCTTAATGTTTTTCTAATTAATTTTATGAATTTTTATATACTATTCTGCAGTGCTTCATATTTTGATTTTAGGACATTTTAAAACTACAGTTTTTGTAACTTAACGCCCTTTGGGCATGAAAATGAGCATTCATTTTTGTCTTCACTCATCATTTAGTGATTACTTAGAATTGCTGTTTTCTAACAGTTTACCCATAATTTTATCCAAATGCTCACGGTTGGTATTGTTTTACAACTTTGTGGAGACTTTTATTATGCACATCTCTAAATTTATAGCTGTCACTTGGATACCACTGAGACTTTAAGTTTTATTTACTAAGAAATATGTTTATTCTTCTTCCTACACTTTCTCTCTTTTAACCCTCTGTTTCCCAGTCATCCTGTAATCAACCAATTATTAGTTACTTTGTTTGTTTTGTTTTTAAATTTTATTTTAACAAGGAGTAAAAATAAACAGAACAAAACAGAACAGAACGGGACAAAAGAAAGTATAAATTTCAAAGCTAGACAACCAGAGATCTTCACTATCTGTCATATTGTCTTTTGTTTTCTTCCAAATGGTTGTCCTTATCTTTGCATGTGGGGGGCTCATACTAAATAACATAGCCAATCTTTTCACAAGATGTGTAGTTCACTGGCTCCCACTTGCTAAGCAGGGGGCCGGGGCGGGGGAGACACGGGAAGGGGGACAGGACGACATGAGATGTCTGATTCTCAGCCCACTTGCCAGCAGGATCACAGCTGCCCCCAGAGAGGGGAGGAGTTCCTTGTTCTCCCGGCACCCCGAGTCAACTGCACGGTGCAGGTCCCAATGCGCCAGGGTCTCTTCTTTGGGCTGCTGAAAGTTGGCCACACTCACAGCCGCCCCCCAGAGAAGGAAGGAGCTCCTTGTTCTCCCAGCACCAGTACCCTGAGTCAACTACACTGTGCGTGTCCCAATGCGCTAGGGTCTCTTTCTTTCGGGCTGCGGAAAGCCGGCCACACTCACAGCTGCCCTTCGGAGAGGGAAGGAGCTCCTCATTCTCCCAGCACCCCAAGTCAACCGTACGGTGCAGGTCCCGAGGCGCCAGGGTCTCTCCCCTGCAGGCCCCCCAAAGTCCGCTATACTCGCCTGCTATTTCTTTCTAATGAATTCACCATTCCATTTCCGAAGTTCTGAAATGGCCAACAGACCACAGAAAGAATTCTTTTTAGGCTCCTGTTTGAAACCAGCAGCTACAGCCATCTTCTGGCCTTGCTTCAGGGCCACATTAAAGTTACTTTGAATATGATACTACAGATAGAGGAAAAGCCTCAGAAGCATTGAAAAATAAACTGTAAATACTAATACAAAGAAACCTTCAGTGGCTCACTATTATTAAGATAGAGGACATCTAATCAGAAATAATCATCAGGGATACATGTGTTAATCCACTAAGAACATGAAGCAACCCTAAATGAAAACACATCAAGGATTTAAAAATACATAAAGCACAGGCATGTACATAAAAATGAACACATGTTAGAAACCAAAAATCCATGATTATAATTGGTTACTTGTATTTCCTTTCTCAGTAATACATAGAACATTAGTAAGATATAAAATACGAAACATCATCGGCCAACTGAATCAAACGGAGAATGCTCCGTGCAGCAGTAGCACAATGTGTGTTTCGTAAGGTGCCTGTGGAGCATCCACCAAAGTGGACTTCGAATCAGACAATTGACTAAAATGTTTAAAGCATAGAAATCACACAAGCACGTTTTGTGATCTTAATAGGACTGAGAATAAATTATTAATACAAAGATAACAGGAGAACCTACTATTTGTAATTTAAATAATCCATGGGTAAAAGGCAGTGTCTCAAGGAAAATTATTATCTATTTTGAATGCAAAGAAATGAAAATGCAATTTATACAAAAAAGTATTGCTAAATAAGTTGCTGGGAAGGAAATTTATAGACTGTATTAAAAGAGAACATAAGTCTCAAATCACTAATCTAAGTTAAATATGGTAAACTGTTTCTATAAAAGGGCGCATGTCAATTGCTCTTTGTTTATTCATTCTCACAATATCTTAGTCCATGTTCTTTGTATTAACAATTCTTTACAAAGAAAAAAAGAAATTAGTCTACAAGGAGTATAAAAATATCTAAGACTTCCCTCATGAATTCCCCTAAATAAATAAATTTGAAGCAAGCAGAAGAAAGTCATGAAATAGCAGACATCATGAAATGAAAAACAGATAAAGTATAGAGGCCATGATCTCCAAAACTAGTTCTTCTAAAAGGTGAGTAAAATTAACAAACTTTTTATAAAACTGACAAAGGCAAGAAAGAGGGAGGAAGAGCAGATGCAAATTCTCCCTGTTGCAGATATCACTAACATTTCAGTAGGGCACCAAAAGAATAAGGGAACACTAAGAAATATTCCACACCCATGAATTTGACACAAATGATTAAACCAATGCCACAAAATTAGAAATGTCTAATACTAACACCAGTTGAATAGATACTCTTTACTATAACTATTTAGTTAACAGTTAAAATTACTCCAAAAACATACCAGCAGGTTGCAATGAAGCACTCAGCTTGAAAAGCTCAGTATTTAAATGTTACTTTTCCCCCCAATCAATTAAACATTTAATATTACTCAACAAAAATCCTAGTCATATTTATTGTAGCTATAATTAAGCTGATCGTAACACTTAAAATGAGTGAGGAAAAAAACTACATTACTGAAACTATTGAAAAAGAAAAAAATGTTGGAAGAATCATGTGGTTTCATTTTTATGACTTAACCATAAAAATATAATCTTCAGGACATAGTAATACTGATGAAGGGTTGGACACCTAATTCATGGAAGTAAGGACAGTCCAGAAACAGACCCTTACAAATCTGACCAGTTAACCTTTGACAAAATTACAAAGAAAATCAGTGGAGAAAGTGATCTTTCCAACACTGAGTATGATAAAATTAATTCCAAACTATTCGTACATCTTTTCTAAAAATTATTGGGCAATGAACCATAGATCTAAGTGTAAGATTGTATACATGTTTTTTAGAGTTAGGGTTAGGGCTATGGTTAGGGTTAGGGGAATTTCTCTTTACTTAGAGTTTATCGAAGTTTTAGACATGACATGCAAAGAGCAATAAAAATGATAAATTGGGCTTAAGCATAATTAAAAACTTTTAATCTTAAAAGTATCATTAAGAAAATAAATTGGCAAGACACGGAATGAAAAAGATTATTGTGAAACATACATGATGTGATTTAAAAACAACACAGAAAATTTGAGTTTATGATCAAGTGCAAGTAGTTGATACCTGATGCCTTATTGGGAGATATGTTGGTAACATGTCCAGGAACAGAAACTACAAACACATAGTGACTTATCTCCGCTTATGCTCATTGCTAAGATTTCCATTCGCTGCTTTATTTCTTAGATGTAAGGACGTAAACCTTTAGACTCCACGAGGCTCACCAAACAACTCTTTTTTGTACTCTCTTTATGAATAATACATTAACATACTTTCAGAAGTTCATAGTCATCTCTTTGACTTAAAAGTGAAACAAGGGGAGTGAGGAACAAATATGTAGGAATCAGAATTTCTGGGTTCTCTACTGACTCTTTTTATTAATCCATTTTTTTAGCTTCTCCAGTCACATAAAATTATGGCATTTGCTACCTACATTAGTGTTTTTATCCTTTAAGAACCTGGTATAAGCAATGGCTCTGTCTCTGGAGAAATCTAAATTCATGTCAAAAGTAATACATTCTTAACAGATGTCTTTAAATATATATACTATATAATATTTATGAATATTTACTGCAATGTAGGATATATGTCACAGGATGATGCACACTGTGCAACCAGATACTTAGCATAGAAAAGCAATGACACACATCTAAAGAGCTGTCATGAATAGAGTTACACATAAATATAAACCTACACAGGTATTCACTGTCAGGTTATATTTTTCTTGTGTGAGTGTGTATGTGCAGACTACATGAGTGTATGTGTGTGTGTCCCCTAGTTTGATGCTAAGTGAACCATGAAAGAAGACCAATTATAAGAAATAACTTAAAAGGCATAACCTTATTTTGGCCTCGCTAGTTACACCCAAAAGATACAAGATAATTATTACCTTATTCAAAGCTTGATTTTTTAAAAAAGAAGTTTAAAAGACCCCTTTTATATCTTATAAATTGAATTTGTAGAATAAAATACAAATAGAGTGGTGATTAAGAAGCTCAATTTATGCTTTCATGTGGTTTATCGTGAGAGAGAGAGATGGTGTTTGGATAAAGAAAGTGTGGAATTTATTCACACAGGAGCACTTCTCTGCCATAAAGAAGGATAAACTGGAGTCACCGGTTTAAAAAAAATGAATGCACCTTTAGACCATAATATTAGTGAGTAAATTAGATACACAAAGTTCATGGTTTCTCTTATAAGAGAACTCTAAAGAGTAAATAAAGGACAAAATAAAAGATAGATAGTAGGAAGTAGGCAGTACGGAGATAGCTCTGTCTCAAAGGGGACAGGGGCTAAGAAGTAGAGGGAGGGCTGGGGAGGCAAAGGGAAGCAAATCAGAACAGGAATCAACATGTGTTATATTACATGTACCAGTATCCTATGAGGAATATAATCATTATGCACTATAAACATGTACTAATAAAAGTAGAATTAAAAAATAAATTACTACTGGACTATTAAAAATTTCACTAACAAATAAATAATTGCAAATGGAATAAAGCCTTTATTACCTGAAAGTGCATTGCATGGGACCTAGTCTAGACTCCAGTGCTCAGTGGTTGAGAGACAAGGTAAGAACTGAGGAATGGAATTAATGTGCAAGAGCTGGTGAGTGGGTGGTCTGAGGTAAACTTGCTAATGACCTTCAGCAAGAAAGAACATGGTTTACTAAGTAACTGATAAGAGACAAGAGCGACCAGAGGAAAAATTAAAAACAACAGAGCAAAGCAAATCTAGAAAGGTGGTCATGATCACACCAGCAAACCATTTGGAACTTGCAAAGTAATTGGGTCCCTGGTCTAAGATCCATAGGGAGCCAGAGAGATGCATTATATTGGTAAGGGGTGTGGCATGATTTGGAATTATCTGCTGTTATTTAGGAAAAAAATTGTAGGAGGGATTTTGCCAAAGTGAGGAAAACCAAAACAGCAGTAGGCTTTGTAATAGTCCCAGGGATCGCTGATGATAGCCAGGGCAGTGGGGAAAGCCCAATGGAACAAACTGAAAAGAACTCTATACATTGGCCTTTTAAGGAATCTGCCGATTGCTGGTGACCTTTGAAACAATTGTTTTGGTGAGTTGATAGGCAGATAGATTGAAAAAGGAGTAGAAAAATTTTTACAAACCTAGCACAAAACAACAACAAAAAAAACCCTACATGTCTGGTTTGTAAAAGAGTCTATGAAGGTCAGAAGATAATTGTGGCAATAGAAGGATGACTGGAAAAAGTATTATCTGGGAAACTTGACCATGTTTTAGCCAAGATTCAGAAGGCTCTACCACAAGAGATGAGGGACAATAGAGTGCAGCTCTGGGGGAAGCAAGAAAGACTTGGAATCAAGGCACCAGTGGAGGAATCAGATTCAGCTGTAAGGATTCAGTTCATGGAACAACAAACAGAAAAGAGATGAATATAGATGTGGGTAGATTGGTTTGGGGACAATTAGCTGATGATGTTTCCATTTGATGGTCTCAGTTTTCCATGTGGTCTATGCTAGACTGCTGAGAAGGAAGAAAGTGTTCGGGAGAGGCCACATAACTGAGTACAAAGAAGGGTGGCGTTTTAGAGAGTGACAGTGAGTTAGCTGGGTCAAGATGGTTAGAAATGTATGACATGCCCACCATTTCTTTGAGATGGGTCTTCCTGTCTTTAAAAACTAAGCTGATTGCCCTGTTTTGAGTTTTTCTGAGCAGGGAAATAGTCTCCTTCTCCAACAGACCACATATCTTTCTGCCACAAATTAGGGAAAAACTGTTCCGCCAGCACCCCTTTCCTATGTCACATCTCAACTTCACACATTCTGTGAGTGAGAGACGATGCCTCGATGCCTCGTGGTGCTCCTTTCTTACTTTCCTTATTCAATTGGATCATTCTCTTTGCTAGCTTGGAAGCCTGCAGACACTAGCGAAGACATTCTGGAGCAGCTGCTGTTTACACACTCCTTCCCTCTGAGCCTTCCCCCTTTTGTCCTCTCTCTCAAACCTTCATTTCTTCCTCATTCAGTTTTAGTCACCATCATGGTCATTCTCTTTTCTCCCTGCTCCTAAAAGAAACAATAGAAAATCTACTGTACAATTTTTCATTTTTAAAGGGGATTGTAATTTAAAGAAATAATATCTTAACCAACACGAGGAGTGGAGAGAAAGGCCCAAAAAGATAATCTGAGATTATCATGTGCATTGTGAATGTTAGGTCTGCCTAAGCTGAATAGCCAGTTTCTGCAGCATCACAGCTCTTAAAAATCTGACAAAAACAGGGAAAATTAGCAAATGTATTTATGCAAAATGCCTTTTTAGTTTAGGTTGTAAATGATAATTTGCTATAACCAAGTACAATTTCAGGAAACAGTGTTTATTTCACAGCTCTTCTTGCAAATATCAGCACCAGGAGAAAGAAAAGGGAGTTAAGGAAGAGTCTTACTTTTAAGAACTTTCTCTTCTAAAAAGAGTTATTGTTATTGTATAAGTTACTGTACATACATATACAATACAAACAATTTAAAAACCAAATATCCAAGCACCCCCCACCAGATAAAAAATAGAGCATTCTGTTTTGACTTCACTGTCATCTCTGAATATATCTTGGAAGAAAAAAAAAGGGGGAAGATTTTTTAAAAAATGAAATTGCCTCAGTTCAGCTACTGCCCACATAAACCTGATCCCAATTACCCAAGGAAGCTCCTACTTTAACCTCAAAATAATATGGCAAGATTCTTAAATTACATACCTGAAATAGGAGCGTAAGGAAGAACAAGTCTTAGAAAATGGGCGCCTTGAAACCACAGAGAGCACGGATGCACTTAACCTCACTATTTCCTAGATCCTAAATAACCTGATGAAAATAAATTTCAGGTAAGATGTAACAGAATCTGAGCCGTGATACTAGTCCTGCTAAGAAAGAAGAAGCCATGCTAGGACCCCAGGTTAATCACTGTCACACCCTTTTTAGAACAATGCTGCTTTTTATTGCTGCCTTAACAGATGGAATATCACCTTTTCTACAACACGAGAGAGAAAACAGAGCAGAATTTAGTAAAAGTTTGTCTTTCTCTACCCATACACAATTCCAATCCAAATAAAACAACACATGTACTCTGGCAGATAATACTTAAAGTTGTTCTCAAATGCTAACCAAACTCTTCACAAACCAACTTCCAAAATGAACGATTTTACATCTGTTATTCATGGAGGACTCAATTATTGAGCCCTAAATTAAAACACGCCTCAGGCAACAAGTAAATTCCTGTATTACTACTTTCTCTTGAGTGCCTGACTAATGCAGGATATGTCAAAAGTTTCTTAAATATCCTGACTCCAAGTTTAAACTAAATCATTAATACTTTCAGACAAGATTGGGCACCTTCTGGTTGGTATGGCCATAGAAAATTAATATTTTCAAAGTGCAGTTTTTTTCACTCTAATTGTGTCTCTGAAGTCTGCTTTATTTTTATTTTTATTTTTATTTTTATGTTTTGGCAACCTGAAGTATTTCCTGTAGTGCCTTGCACTGAGGGAGTTGGAAAGTGAGATAATGGCAGTGTTTCTGTGAAGAAAGATTGATCTGATATTCACAAGAACACATAATAGATATAGAGGTTTCACATAAAAGTCCTTGTAAACAATAAAAACTTGAGTATTGCAAGTATATTTCTCCCATATTATTATTCTGCAGAGTAAATTAATTTAATGTTTTTATCTCGCAAAGATAACGGAATGTGTGAATGGCAACAGAAAGTTTTCTGAATCTAAATTTAACAGATAGAGGAAGAGTTTTATGGTCAAAGCAATGCCAACAAAATAATTCCACAGTAACACCATGAGGTCCAAAAAAAGGGTTATGTGATGTGTGAAAGTGTCTTGAGAATTACAAAGCACTGCATGCACAGAACTATTGGATTTCCCTATTTTATGCGCTTTCAAATTTATCAGTTAAAGTAATTATCATTATAGTAACTTGATTTTAATGCCTAGGAGATATTTTCCAGATTATAATCTCATTTCTGCAAAAGTAGAATCAGGAACAGGAATTAGTATTATAATTTTACAGTTAGAAAAGTGTGTGTATGTGTATACGCCTAAGTATGTGTGTGTACACATGCGTCCAGCCCGGCTGAATAACGGTAACCCTATTAGTCACCAAGGATTTCTCTTCTACCCATCAGCTCATATCATCAGCTTGAACGACTTCAACAACCTTATCTCTTTACTAAACCACCATCTACTTCATTTCCGTCCCTTTTGCCTGCTTTCAACTGAGTTAGACTTGGGCCTGGCCATCACCCCAAAGTCCATACATTTTCTTCACACCCAGTTCAAAATATGAATTTTAAGCAGTCTCTTCCATGCCAAGACAAATGTCACAGTCTACCTATGTGCTCAGTTTGCACCCTGTCACATCTCCATCCTCTGCTTCGCTGGGTTTCCTTGCCTTTCAAGGACATTCTTCTGCATCCTTAACCCTGAAACTCACTCCTTTTGATCCTGCTTCCTATTCAAATGTACCCTTTCACAGTAAATATTGAGTGCTATAAAAAGCCATCTTTATTCACTAACTGTCCTTCTTCAGGTCTTTATTCCATAGATCACAGCAGTTTGACCTTGGCCCTTCCATTAATGGTCACCAAGCCCCGTGTGCCACCAGGACCAACTTCTGACTTTTGCAGACATCTGACGTGGCCTCCCCTCAGCTTGGACCACTGTGTGCCACTTTGGCCGCTGCCCACCTTCTGGGTCTCTGGGCAGGCTTCCCAGATGGCTCCACTTCCCAGCTGTTGAAGACTGTTGCCTTCACAGATATGTGAAGACTGTGTTTTCCTTGACATGGCTGCAGTCTCTTTGCCTGGCTTACCTTCATCCATACTCACAAGCCAAACTCATAAATTTAGTGCAGAGGACATTCAGATTCACATCTCTAAGCCTCACTTCTGTTTAGATCAGAATTTATGATAACTACTAAGACATTTCCCAAAACTACTAACAACCCAATGCTAATTCTGTTCCTTTGTGTTACTGATACATGTTTGCCCTCGTCCTTATAGCCACTGCATTAATTTCTTGCCTATTGTGCTAATATTTTTTGCAAGTACTGCAGTAACCTTCAAATTGCTATATGTCTCTGACCTCAATACAGCCATATCATTATCTTCCCAAAATTGTATTGTGATCATGACCTTTTATTACTCAAATATTGCTAACAATTGCAGACTCTTTAAAGTCTAGTCCATTTTAACTTGATATTTAAGATTACTCACTTTCGTTTCCTTTCTTGCTAAATATCTCCCCTATCCAACCCTCAAATCATAGTGTTTCATTTCTAAAAATTTCTGGTCTATAGGCCTTTCACTGTTTCTACTGATAATGCACAGAACTGTTCATCTTGTTTCTATAATTCCTCCTCCACATCTAGGTCCAGATCCATTTTCAACTACTATCTCTGTAAATGGTTCCTTCATTGCCAAAATTAGATTTCATTTCTTTTTTGTGCTCCCAGTGCTCTTGCAAAATAAGTAATGATTTGAATTTTATTGTATTTATGCCTGTCCTTTAAAGAAGTAGGACTTTCTCCATGGTTCATATCTTATACAAATAGAAATTTGATAAATATGCTCAGATTTCAAGTGTTATTCATGGAACATTTTTATTAACAAAACTATCAATGACCTTAATAGAGAGTAACAGCAATTCATTCACATGTGTGTTGAAATGCTAAAGCCTTAATTAGAACTCTTTAGTTAAGACACATGAAAATTTCCTCATGCAAAAAGCTTTTTGTTGTTGTTGTTATTGTTTTTCAGGTGCGTTTTAGCATTATTGTTAATAATATTTTAGTGGTTTTACAATAAATATTTGTTGAAAAGGTCAAATGCATATATGAGCACAGAGGTTCATTTTACTTTTTAAAACATGGAAAAACTCTTTTACCAAACACAGGGCTAAAAGGAGTTTTCAACCCACGTTCCACAGGAGGAAGCTCTCCTTTCACACCTGGCTAAAAAATGCAGCAGGGCTGGCTTCCAAGAATGGTTTTCCTTATCCCACAAGGCAGGTATTCTCCAGAGAATGGCTTCATTTTCTCACAGCTGTCATCTTTTAACCTTATTCTAAAAATCGGATCAATGAAAAAACACCTGCATTTCTACCAGGTCCCTGGGGACAGAGCCAGTGGGCTGGTCCTCCCAGGGCCGTCTCTACACAGGGATCAGCCAGGACCGCACAGGGCAGCCCTCGCCCCTCAGCTACCATTTAATCCAGAGCACGCACTTCAGAGCCAGTCCACTGTCACAATCAGTGTTGTGACATCTGATATCAGTCTAATTACCTGGTAGAAAGTACTCCATAGCTTAAGTTTCTGGTTAAGTCCAAATCGTTTTTCTTCCACCCACATACTCCTTGACAGCAAGGAAACATTTCATTAGCAATAAGAATGACTTTCTTTTTTATTTTCCACTTTCAGCTTTTTGAAGAATTCTTCTTTGAGTGAAAATGCTAGCAAAACCTGATTTTCATTTCAACTCATTTGTCACTTTGATTTATTTCTCTAAGCACCCAGCAAATGGGGACATAGAGCAAGCAATGAAAATAGCATCCCACTTTCTTTTTCTTTTCTTTTCTTTTCTTTTCTTTTGCTTTTTTTCTTTCTATCTATCTTTTTTCTTTTCCTTTAAAGAACTCTCTCTTTTTGGCTTCAGGAAGCTTCTTCCCTAATAAGCCAAAAGGGGTGGATGATTAAGAATACATGATTATATCTGAAATCACTCACATCACTCCTGCAAGAAAATTCTACCTGTTTTGTTCCTACCCAGAAGATGATGTGTGTTTATGGGCACATTATGTGTGCTTTGAAATACAGACTTACATTTATGTTTTATATGTGTATGGATATTCACATATAATATTTATTCACATACTAAAATAAATTTATATTATTTTATACTGAAACAACTTTCAACTAAATTAAGTAAAAAGTGTTATATTTTCCACTTTATTTTTAGTTTTTACAGTCCTTTTTTACTATTTATGGAAGGTCTTCACAATTCAGAGAAGAAGCAAGTCAACAAAACATAGAATGTGTGAACTGCTCCCCAAGATGAATGTAAATGGTGTGTACTGTAAATGTGTGCTAATAAAATAAAGTTGAAAATAAGTAAAAGGTAGAACTTATAAATGATATCTGTGTTGTAACTCTGATTATGTTACCTCCTAGCTCCACATTTCTGAGTGTGACACGTGTCTTTCTGACTCAGTGGCTAAATTTCTAAACAACTGATACATACTTTGTTTTGTAAAGATTTATGAGGTTCATATGTAAAGTTTTTAACATTAATTATGGAAATAGTTTCTTTATTGCATACCAAGAAAACAATAATGATAATTAAAATGTTGTCAGTAATGTTGGTATATTCATAGGTAATATGGATCTTTTATGTAGGAGGTCCTCATCTTTATCCCCAACTACCCTTTCACTGTTCTGAGTTCAGTTCCTGAAACTGACTGAACCACAGCAGAATAGAAGTTCTGCTCCAAACAGAATCATGGGGATCAAAGTTGTAAAAGAAATGAAAGATTATTTAGGCCAAACTCTTACCTCCTCTGTTCTTTGCAAACATCAAATAAATGTCTCAGTTGAATAACTGTCATCAAAAAACACAGTTTTATAAGTGGTCTTAAGCCATGGAGAAAACTCTGCGTATTGATTCCTTATTTTCCAGCTCCTGTGTCTCCCACTGGACTGGACAACCAGGCCTGTTAACTATACTTCCATGACGTATTGATAGCACATGCTGTTTTCACCAGTTCTGTTACTGCCATAGGCAGAAAGAAGCAACTCATGGGCTTCCACAATAGCCCCCCCCCAATTGTTTTGCTCCTTAAGCCCATTGGCTAAAGAGCAGCTGAAGTGATGTTTGCATAAAATAATTTAGAACCTGCTAATAGTTTTCCATTACACTTAAACATCAAATGCTAACTGCAAGTTGCCAGGCTGCAGGGGAAGCATGTTCTGTTTGTCCATCTGCTGCCTCATTTACCTGATCTGCCGCTTCCTCTCTGCTGCTTAAACAGACCTAACTGATTTCAGGTTGATCTTTCTTAACCAAGCCATTTAAATTGACGCCGAAATTCTAGTTCCCATCACATCACAGTTTCATACTCTTTGTCTTGTTTGTACCTTTGTATTTACATTTCTCTTTCAGAACACACACTTCATGAGGGAGGACCATGTTATCTTGTTGCCCACAGAGTTTCCAGCATTTGCAATAGTTCCTGGAACATAGCAATATTTAAAAATGTGTTTAATTAGGTAATATATAACTGTTTTACATTTTAATTGCAAATATTTCCTTAAAACTCTGAAAAGTGTCATATTTTACCCAAATATAATATAGTTATGAAATCAAACAGAGCAGTGCTGCGGTCCCTGCAGTTACGCAGCATAATGTGTGGGGAAGATAGAATGCAAAGGAATAGATGACTCGGGTGGCTTTCAGATGGTGAGCAGTATAGTAGGGGACACGGCTTCGTTTAGGGCTGCTACAACGAAGGGCCACAACTAGGTGATTACAGGCAACAACAAATCAGTGTCTCAGTTTTAAGGTCTGAAGACTGAGGTTCAGATAGGAACGGGGCTACGGTCTCTGAAGAATGCATTCTCATCCTCCCTCCTTACAGAAGTATCCTGGTTGTGGCAGCCTAATGTTCCCCTGGGTGGACCTCATAGTTAGCTTTCACTGAGTGCTTGCAATCATATAGATTGTCATATAGATTGACATTTCCCCTGGGTGGACCTCATAGTTAGCTTTCACTGAGTGCTTGCAATCTCCTCCCAGATAAATTTTTCAACATCTCAAAGTCAAATATCACATCGACACCTCTCAGGGCATGTGGTGAGACCTTAGCATATTTCTGTTAACAAAAATAATACTGTAAAATAGTTGAGTTTAGGTGTTTTAGAAGGAGAATGTACTCTTTCTTTGCCTGCTGTGCCTCTTGGCTTTTCTAGAGCACAACAGTCTGATGCCATTTGTTTCCCACAACTGTGTCAATAAGCTAAAAGACTAATAGCAAATTCTGTTATTCATAGTGTTTGTCCTGGATCCTGGGTCTCCTATTTCTTCTTCCATTAATGGCAGAGTTTACGTGTAAAACGTACACAGTGGATAGTAGCTGGGAGTAAATAGGGTCATTTTATTAAGGAGAGAAATCAGGAACTGTAGGAATGAACTTGTTATGCTTATTGGAATGGATAGGTAGTTGGAAACGCTAGGGAGTCCTGCTGTTACCTGACTCCAAAGGAAAATGGAAACAAATTATTGATCAAGGCAACTGACGTTCTATGTCATAAAAATTAAATATAAACATATGAGAGCATATAGATTTAAAGGTGAGTAGATCAACTAGATTTCATTAGAGGAGCCAATTTAAAATATAAATAGTAAATCTTCTACTTACGAACCAGTTCCTTTCTGGGAGAACCCTCAAAACTCAGATTTGTTCATAGGTCCAACAAAGTGAGTCTTGTACATTGTCAACTCAAATGCACAATATAAAGCAGAAAAAAATCCAAACGCACACATATGAGAATACTGTAAATAAACCATTCTTACTTTTGTAGTTACCTTAAAATGGTGCTACAGGGCAGTACCACTGGCATTTAGGAGCTTGCATGGAATGAACTGAGAAGACGAGAATTAGGAGCTGGAGGAGGGAGGGCAGGGATAGAGCGTCTCACCCTTTTGTCTCAGTCTAATTTCTCAGTTATTTTCACTTTTGGTTCTATGATTATTGCTTTATGCTTCCTAGCAGTCCCTTCCACACCACCACTGCTTTTTCTCTTGCTTCCAGACATGCTGGGCTCTGAGCACTGTACTACTCTGCACTACCGCAGTGCGCAGTAAGCACACAGCAGCACAACTGTGCCAAGGTCCGGCACACAGCTTCAGCGATTCGTGCGTATCTGTGAATGTTTTTACCATGAGACTCTTTCGTATCTGAAAGTTTTCAATTTGAATGTTCCAAGGTGGAGGACTTACTGCTTTTACAAGGTAGTTTACAGTGGCCTCCTGCAGAGTCAGGGGTGGAAAGATGCAAAAGAATCATCTCTGCACTGAAGAGCCATGGATTTGGTCAAAAACAGAACGGCTTGGCACTTATCACAGAGTCCCATGTGAGTCTTTATCTGGAAGCCAATGGGTCTGTGCTGGAAGCCCAGACACAGAAATTCAAAGTTCTTGGTGGACAATGGAGCTCCTCTGGAGAAGCAGAAGTGAGACTTCTTTCTTTCCCTGTTTATTCCTTCCAGGCTACAAATCTATTGGCTGGTGCCAGTCATACCCAAGGTGGGTATTCCCTCTGCAGCAAGTCCGTCATCCAGACACACACAGAACTATGCTAAATCAATCCACTGTGCATTTCTTGTTCAAGTTAACAACACAGATAACTACTACAGTGGAAATAGTTGCAGGAAAGTATAGAAATGTCAAGTAAGACTACAGAGATCAACAAATAAAGCTTTTTAAAGGAATGCTTTATACCTTAGATCTCTCTGTCTCTCTGTCTCTCTGTCTCTCTCTCTCTCTGTCTCTCTCTCCCCCCTGTCAGTTAACTAACGTGATAATCAGGTCTTGTGCCGTCATTAATTGAGCTGATTGCAGCATTCAGCCTGCTGTGTGTGTTTCCCTACCATTTGGCTGCACTTGGTGTGGTAGTGCTGATGTTTGTCCTTGTAACTCCGAGAAAGACTTTTACCAAGGAAGACACTCTGCAAATGGGGGAGAAGACAGTTTTACTTATTCAACTTATCCTGTGACAGGCTTCAGGGGACCAGTTCCTTAACCACAGAGCTATGCTGTGCTAG
Source organism: Dolichotis patagonum (assembly GCA_004027295.1). Classification (NCBI taxonomy): domain Eukaryota; kingdom Metazoa; phylum Chordata; class Mammalia; order Rodentia; family Caviidae; genus Dolichotis; species Dolichotis patagonum. The sequence continues at coordinate 16,247 of PVJX010011991.1, read as the reverse complement.
GGACTGACTGTCCACACAGTCACTGACACTGAAACTCAAACAGCCTTGTCAATTGCTAGTTTTAGCAGGTGTTCATAACATTGAAAATATTGACAATTTCTTTATGCAGTTATGCACTTAAAAATTGAAGAAGTATCTTAATACCTTCTTTATATTTTTGTTCTGTTTACTGACCTCTGATTTTTCTTGGGATTTTGCTTGATTTTCCAGGAAGTTCCAGAGGAGTGGGGTTATTTTATAAGGGAAATTAATATTTTTGGTAAAATTTCATTCTTAAAAGAATTTCTGTATTATTTACTGAATTCTAAATTAGTCCTATGTTTCTTGAGAGAAATTTAGCAATGTGCCCGAGTCTTAGTGTTTTGTTTTGTCCATGACAGGCTTTGAATTTCCCATAAAACCATCCCCAGGACTTATCATAATGACTTAGCTACTTAACTGTGTGTCTGCATCCTACTTGTAAGAGGGAAATTGTATTTAGCTGGTAGACATAGTTTTCTATTAAGGCCCTTAAAGTAGTCTAATCCTCAGTGTGGCTATGTGATTTTAAAGAGGAACCAGCTGCTTTCTGTCCTCCTTCCTCCTTATTTGATGACATTATGTTAAACATCTCTGTGGCCATAGAGTTATAATCACAGAGCCAAGTCACATTGCTAGAAGAATAATGTAGATGGTGAATAGTGGTTTTCATTCATTACAAGGAGGAGTGGTATTGCTTAGAAATCTCCCTATTCTAATCAAATTCTACCTGCAAGGAGGTAAATTCTATCTACCTGGAAATACATAGTTTTATGATTACATAAAAAGTTTTGATTACATACAAAAAGTATGATTACATACAAAAGTTTGATTACATACAAAAAGTATGATTACATACAAAAGTTTGATTACATACAAAAAGTATGATTACATACAAAAGTTTTATGATTTAACTGTAATACTTTTGAATTATTTCCTTGAGGAAATTAAACCAACCCTCCCCTTTAAATAAATATGAAGTTATCAGGAAAAAGAGAAGAATAATGGTTGAGTGGGCAATAACAGTGTCTGCCATCCGTGTGTCCAAAAATATAGGTTTACAAAGACATATTAAAGTCACTTTATGAAATATACTTGTTATGTGGAAAGCTATTGTTAAATTATAAATAATTATTACAATACTGTGCACTTTAAAAGATTAACAATGACAACCAAAAACACATAAACAAACAAAAAGCTTTCTGGACTTATATTATCATAGAATGAAAGAGCAAAGCCTTTGCATGAAGATATTCTAGGAGTTTTCTCTAGGCAAGGCAACTATTAGAAATTAGGTGAGATTAGAGTGTTGGGCTTAATACTGTATTTGATCACTTAATCAAGTATTACTCGATTTTGGCCATTCTTCTAGAAGAGTGCTCAAAGGAATGACAAATTGGATATTTCACTGTATGTCTGAAATCCCAGTAGGTTTGGTGCCGTAGGATAGAGCTAATGGAGAGCTCCTAACCTTAATGCCCACTGAAGACTCACTGTCCTCTATCCCTAAATTCAATCTGCATCTTAGAACCTTCTGCATCCTAATGACAACGCATAAAAAAGAAGAGGAGGGATGACTGGGTCTCAAAGAAGCCCTAGATCCAATACAATTCCTGCCTCCTATTAGAGAGTGTGAGGAGAAACAAACAAACAAATAATGAAACATCCAGTTTGTAGCCTTTCAAATTGCATTGATTCCATTCATCACAAAACATGTCATTTTAGAAAATAGTCTACTATATTGATCCTATGTTTCAGAAAATGAAAGAGAAAGAAGGAAAGAAAAAACTGCTTGTGTTTCCTACTACATTTACTATGAACACATTTTAATTCTGTATTTTTATTAAATGTTCTATTGGCATCAATCTGTTGGTGTAATTTGCGTATTTAATGAGACATTACCTTCTGAAAGATTTTTCCCACTCTTTGTGTTTCCTTGATAGCAATTTTTCCTGAAGTGATTAATATGCAGTGATAGATATAGATATTGTGATAGATTTTGCACGTGATATACTCAAACAAGAAAATAAATAAAATTGTAATAAAGGAATAGAATCAGGGAAATTGATATAAACAAGGGAAATTAAACATAGGAGAAAAATAGTATGGAATTTGAAAAATTTAATTACATAAACTACCTTTTCCATTTTTTAACACCACTAACATATAGTCATTTAAGTTCTGCATAAATGCATAGAGTGTTATATTCACTATTATTCCTATTAATATAACTTAAACTATAATCACTTACTCAGTTCCTGGCCTGTGTCTAAACCTCTTGTTCTAAAATCTTTCTTTTTTTCTCAACCTGCAAGTTCCTTCCCAACCTGTGCTTGATGAAATAGATGCACAGAAATCATGTTCTTTCTAAAAGTTTTACATTATATATTTTGGTTAAAAAGGCAAAAACAATCCCTTTTTCTGTACCTAAGACAGTATTTAAACTCACGTAGTTTTAGTGTTAAGTATAATTTTTCTTCCTGGATAATTTTCTTTATTTTTTCCTTACATGTCTTGCAGTTCTGTTTTGCCTTTTGACATTATTTTTTCTAATTCTCTAGTTAATTCTTTGCCTTTGTGCTATTGTTTACTTTCTTTCTTTTTGACTTTAGTGCCTTATATCTTTATTCTATTATTTATTGTATAGATATTATGGTGAAGCCATGTTACATGACAAATAAATTAAAATATTCTTACTATAACATTTTATACCATTTCTCTAATAGATAACTTTTATGTTATAGAATTAGTTCTGTTGTCTTTCATTTACTTTAAAAATGTAGATAGATGGCCCCATGTCTTCTATAAATGTGCAACACCTCACAGTACTTAACAGACTTCTCCTTGTAAGATGTGTATTCTGTATAAAATTATACAAGGAGACATTAATGCATGTTTACATATGTACACATACATTTACTTGATAATTGTACAAACGTTATGTTGTCTCTTTCATCAAGTAACTCATTAACTCTTTTGTAAATTAGTTAATTCTTTTGTAAAATTGGGCTTTTTCCTCCTACTGATAATTTCATGAGGATGTAAATTTCTTGGAGAAAAACTTCTTTAAAAAAAAGGCAGGTCTTTCAGAAAAGACTGTTAAGTGAAAGAGTGATTCCAAAACCACGGAAACAATAAGAAAGTTTGAATTACAGCCATAAACAACTGGTCTCCTTGCCAAACTAATTCTCTGAACATCTTGTGCATTTGCAATTCTTTCATATAAATAGGATCATTTTGAAATATTCCTAGAAGGACGATAATCTATGGTCTTTTTCTATAATGATGCATTTGCTCTGAAAAGACAAATGCAAAGTTACTTGTCTTTATTTTCATAATCATCACACAAATACAGACTCCATAACTGGTTTTAATGAGCAATTTATACAGGTTACAAATTGATCCTAAAGTATAATGGATTTTCTATGTTGCTGATTTGCCATTTATGATGCAAACTCCAAAAGTTATTCGTTGTTTCTTCTCATAGATTATATCATGTGCTTTATTAGTTACCATATGGCATTCATCTGTTTTAAGTAAAGATTTTACACTTGAGCTATCTCCTCTCGGAATATACTTAAAATTACAAACAGCCACAGAATGTGAATTTTGTCTTTTTCTTTTGAAAGAAATCAGTGAAGAAATAAGATATTCAAATGAATTATTGTAGAGTGAAGGATAAGTTTGTAAAATAAGAAATAGTACCAAAATCTTATTGGTGTGGTTGGTATGATAAAACTGTGTAAATCAATACATAGTTTCCAGAGTCACTGTAACTTGATATAAACTCCAGGTCTACCATTTCCCAGAGATGTGATTTTATGAAATTCATTTGATTAAACTTTGAAGAATGTAAATAATACTCAATGCATCTAGAACTTGGAAAAAAGCAGAAATAGCTATCCTAATTGCAGACAAAGTGAGTTTCAAGCCAAGAATGATCAGAAAAGACAAAGAAAATCATTACACATTGGTTCAGAGAACAATTCAACAAGGGATAACATCCATAAATACATACGCCCAAACACCAGCACACTCAATTTTATTAAACAAACACTAATGAATTTTTTTAAAAAATCAGATAAGCACCAGTAAAATCATAATGGGGATCCCAATACCCAACAGTCACAAGTAGATCAACTAGACAAAAAAAATCAATAAAGACATAAAAGAGTTTAACCAAACCTTCAAACAAATGGAATTTAATGGATATCTACAGTGTTCCAACCAACAACAATAGAATACACGTTCTTCTTGGCAAAAGTGCTGTGACTGAGAGTTTCTTCAAAATAGATTACATGTAGCCTATATATCATGTTTAAGAAAATGCAAAAAAATCAAAGTTATATCACACATACTGTTAGAGCATAGTGCAGTGAAGCTAGAAATAAGTAGTAAAGACACTACAGGCACTGCACAGACAAATAGAAAATTAAATAACACTGTCTTGAATAATCAAATGGATCACACATGAAATTAAAGAAGATACATATGAATTAGCAAAGCTGAATCAAGAAGATACAAAGATTTTGAATAATCCAATGTCAATGAATGAAACTGAACAAATGATAATAATAATAATAATAATAATAAAACTACCAACTAAGAAAATTTCTGGACCTGATGGACACTCTTTTGAATCCTAAAAAACTTTTCAGACAATCTAATGCCAATACTCATCAAATTCTTTAATGAAATTGAAAAGGAAGCAGCACTCCCACAGTCATTCCTGGAAGCAAGCATAATGTAATCAAAGTACTGAATGGAAAATCTGGCAAGAAAGAATACTGTTTCCAGAAAAGCTATCCTTCAGATACCAAGAAGACATAGTCTTTCTCAGACCAGGTAGAGAGAAGTGTGATTTAGGGGGAGAAAAAGGCTAAAGAAGTTCATTACCACCAATGTGGCTCATAAAAAATAATGAAAGGAGTTCTTCAAGCTAAATGAAACAGACATTTATTAGTAATACGAAAAATCTGAAAGCAAGCCCTTCACTGGTAAAAGAACACAATCAAATTTGGTATTCTAATACTGTGATGGTGGTATGTAAATCCTCTATGTATGTCTTTAGTATGTAGATTAAAAGCAAAATTGTAAACATAATGCTGCAACTATAATAATTTGCTAAAAGACATGCAATATAAGAGTATGTGTCTCCTGTCAAAGAATATTGAGTGGTTGCATGGTTTGAAAAATTAGAAAATCGATCAAACTAACTCAAATATATACTAGTTATAAGAGAATCACTTAACTTGTATAGCCACACATACACTAAAAGTGAACAGATGAAAAAATTTAGTCCATACAAATGGAAACAAAAGGAGAGCACAAATAAATAGACTTATTCAGATAAAATAAAATTTAAGTCAAAAAGTGTCTAGTAATAAGAGGCCACAGAGGAACTCCAACACAGCTGATTAAAGAAAGAGGTGCATTAGAGATACTCAGAGAAGTTATCAGATATATGAGTGTTCTAAGTGGGGAAGGCAATGACATCTATAAATGGAAAATCAACCTGAAAGATGATCCGTCTAGATCAAACAAAATATTTGGGACATTAAAAAGGGGAGGCAAAGTCACTGCTGGGCCATGCCCCCCCATACCCTTACTGAGGAGCTCACCATTTTGGGAGCAGTTCTAACAGCCTTCAGAAGGCAGAATCCTGGGGCAGCCTCCCTGAATACTTGTTATGGTTGATACATTGTGTTAACTTAAGAAGTTTAGAAGTTTAAAGAGACTCAGCAGGAGCCAGGATCCCTACTTTATAAATATCCTCATGCTATACAAGAGAAGGGCACAGTGGGAAGGGGTGACTGGTGTGCAATATAAGGAAGGAGAAAAGGCTTGTTTCCTCCTTTTTGCTCTGGCTGCTCTTGTTAACTGCTGCCTTGAAGTGTTGCCCAGTGCCATGCCAGCCTGCCTTGGAGCCAGCTGATTATGGACTGAAACCTCCAGAAACTGTGAGCTAAAGAAACCTTTCCTTCCGTCATGTGGGGTGTCGGGTGTTTTGTCCCAACAAGAGAGAAAAGTTACCAAGACAATACCCTCCTTCCACCTGAGTGGAATCTGAGTGTGGGAAAGAAACTCAGCTGGAGCTCCAGAAAAGCCAGAAGCAGTAGTGAAAAGGGGAAATGAGCTCTTCCTCCCCAGCCATCATCATCCCAAACTCAAAGAAACACTGCCTCCTTGTGGCATTTTACCCACTACCACCTCCGGCAAGGGAGTCCCTGTTCTAGGTGGAGACTCAATAGCAGGAACTCGGATGGTTCCTAACTCACAGACAGGCACCTATGGATCACATCCTTGGAGACACAGGGGAGGAAGAGAAAATACATGGTTGGACCAGAGTGGGTGCTTCTCTTTTTGTTATGGTTTGTGCCCAGATGTCCCCTCCAAGCCTCATGTACAGGTGGGGCTTTCAGAGTGATGTCAGATTTTGGGTGTGTGACACCAGATTAGTTCACTGATTGATTTAGTCTAGTTCGGGGTATGGGTGATGGGCTTACTGAAGAGGGAAGCCTCACTCTGGGTGTGGGTGGCACCACACGGTACACTTGCAGCCTGGATAGCATAAAAGGAGAAAAAGAAGGCAGCTTTCTTGCCTCTTACCTGCCCTGCCATGGACTGTTTCTCCTCTGCAATGCCCTTCTGCTGTGTTGTCCTTCCGTGGAACCAGTTAACTATGAACCAAAACTTCTATAAGCTGTAAGCTAAAATAAACCCATCCTTCTTTAAACTGTGGATATTAGGGTTTTGTCCCAGCAACCAGAAGGAAGTAAGACACTGTTGCTTCTGTCAAAGACCTAGAGGATAGGGAATGAGAGGGAAGTCTTAATCACTGACCACTGTTCCACAGGGGAAAGCAACTCTAGACTAAGCCTAGGGCTGCCCAAGGGTTCCCAGGCTGAACAGAGAAAAATCTTGAGTCAAGGATGATTTACCACCTTAATTTGAAGAAACGGAGGTGGCTGCCTGGGGCAGAGAACTGGGATGTAACAGGAGCAAAGCTCTTAGGGAGCTCCTCTGGCAGGAGAACACAGAGACAAATGTGAGAAAGAAGTGGGAGGACACCAGCAGTCTCCAGTGATGCAGAGATTGGTTTCAGGCAAAGCATTTCACATCCTCCTCTTCCCAGATTAATTGAAGTGGTTGGATCTTGGGATGGAGTCAAAAGACTAAAGTTACCCACAAGCAAAACATAGGTTGTAGCACAGAAGTGGCCACCAGAAAAGGCCAGGCCTCATCACTTCTGGGCAGTAGTTAAGCAGCCCGGGGGCAGTGAGTTCCGGTGGGTGTGGGGGAAATTGCTGCTTGCAATGGACTCCGACTAACCAGGGAGGCCATTGGCTGAGTGACATAGCAGCCACACGGCTATTGTTTATGTTTTCTTGTGAAGTTTATCAGGATCTTTTCCTCTTTTTGTCTTTGTTTGTTTTCTTTTTATCTTTTTTCAGTTGTTGCTTCTGTATCTTTTTTTTTGTTTTTTCTGCTTTAAATTTTTTCTTCAAATATTTTTGCCTTTATTCTTCTCTCTCGGTTTTTCTTTTCTGTTCTTTTCTCTTTCAAATCGTAGTTTCTCTGTTTTCTACTCTCTTAGCCCTTCCTTACTGTACCTGTCCCCCCTGCCTCTTTTCTACTTTTCATTGGCTGTATATGTATATGTATATGTATATGTATATGTATACGTATATGTATGTATAGAGCAACTTCCAGTATGAGTCAAAATGCGAGTAAGAGCAGACAAATATTTCCATTTGGAATAACACTGTGTATGCTTGTGTCAGGGTAAGCCTTAGCAGGATTTTGCTTAAAGGATTCAAGCAACATTAAACACAAATGTATCAACAGGCTCTGACAACTTCACAGCTTAATTATGTTACCCTTTCTCTGCACCCAGAAATATTTTCTTAAAGCCCTTTAACACTAACACTTTACTCTAGCTATAAAATGCCTGCAATAGTCTAACCACCTCTGTATTTTTTACCTATTAATCTTGTTCCTAGTTTCCTCCCCTCCGACTGGGTTGCTCCCTTTCCCTTCCTCTTCATCTTCCAGTCCCTTCTACTGCCGCATCACAGCCACTGACCAGTAACGGTACAGTACACACCGTGATGGGCACTGACAGAGGGTGAAATTGCAAAGGCAAGTTTTAATGTGTGTGGCTATTATACGGTCAGAACTCCTGATTCTGTTAACACCAGTAGAAAGTCTCTATCGCTCAGTGACAGAGTCCAACCCCATTATATCGAAAAAGATTGACATACCTCTTGACAATAAAGCAAACAATGCCTCTTAACAAATAAAGCAAGGAATATACCATTAGAACCTAAAGAGATGCTCATATCAGAAACAAACTCTCTTCATTCTTTGTGACCTCAAGCCTCAAAGAGATAAAGAAACAGAGAGAGATAAAGAGAGCCTCAAAATGGAGAGAGACAAACAGATAAAGAGACAGAGAGAAACAAAGAAAGAAAGATGAAAAAAATCAAGACAACAAGATACCTCCAAAGACTACCCACTTTCCCAAAAGCAGGCCTAGGGAAACCAATGGCAAGGAAAACAAGTATCAGATAGCTAAGATGTACGGAATGATTAAAGAGAAACTAAAATCTCAGTGAGTTCAAAGGTGACATAACCCGAAATATAGCGAACTAGCAAGAAAGATAACCAATATGGTTATGGAAGAAACAAAAAATTGGAAGAGCTGACCAAAACAATTTAGAACACGAATGATAAATTAACTAAAACACATGCTCCACAAAAATTCCAGAGAGACAATTCTATAGAATTCATACACAACAGAAATGACCAATGCAGCTTCACAACCTGAATATGATTTTGGAAATGGAGGACAAAATAGTAATACATGGCAATATACACAGAGAAGCCTTAAGAACAATAAAAGAGCATGAAAAAAGCATCAGATAGCTACTAGATGAAGCTAAGAAAACCAACTTAAGGCTAATGAGAGTTACAGAGAAATTAGAGCACAGCACACATGACAAAAAAAATTATGTTTACAGAAATCATAACAGAAAATGCTCAAAGCCTGAGGAAATGGTTTTAAAGAAGTATTACAGAAGGCCAAATAACACCACCAAAGCTCCCTGTGAAAAAATATTCAAAATTTCAGATGTCCTTCAAAAATAATCTTAAAATCTCTCAGAACAAAGGAAAAAAATCAGTTTTAAAAGTAAACCCATTAGGATGACAGCTATCATCTTAACACAAATATTAGAGGCCAGAATTTGAAGCATTTCACACCCTAAATGAAAACAGATTTTGACCCAGAATACATTCTACAAAACCATCTTTTTAAATTGATGAAGAAATAGGCCTTAAGGTGGCAAAGACCACTGAATAGATTCATGACTCATTAAAATCCTTGGGAATGTCCTACCCAGAAGCAATGAAGACAGCAAAGCCACAAAAAAAAAAAAAAAAAAATCACATAGAATCAATAAGCAAGGTGAGTGGTCAAATAAAAAGGACTAAAAAAATTTTAAAGTGAACAACAACCAAGAAATCCTCTGCAAATGCGAATAAATCAGTAACTTTCAGTAATTACTGAATCCAATGTACAACCTAATTCATCTAATCAAAGAAGAAGTCCATAGACTTAAAAAACAATAGGTGAAAAAAAACTCTATGCAGTAGGATGCTAAGAACTAGAAGTGGTAGCAGTTTTATTTTCCATCAAACAAAACAAAATAAAACAAAACAAAACTTCTAACTAAAACTGGTTACAAGAGAGAAGGCTGGTTACTATATATTAGTAAAGGGAACAATTCAACAAGAAGAGGTGACAAATTTAGCCACACATTATTAAAAAACCTTTCCCATGATTCATCCCAGAGATGCAAGAATGGTTCAACATATATAAGTTAATAAATGTAATATATCATATTAACAAAATATACAACAAAAGCTATATGATTCTATATTAAATAAATGCAGAAAAAATATTTGACAAAATTCAACGTTCTTTCATAATTAAAAACCTCAAGAGGTGGGCATAGATGAAACATACCTCCCCACAAAGAAGGCTATATGGACGATCAATCAATAATTAATATCCTACATAAGAGAGAAATTTGAGAGTTTCTCTTACAAGATCCAGAATAGAAAAAGATGCTTATTTTCACCAATTAGATTCAATGTAATACTGGAGATTTGAATCAGAGCAAGAAAATAGACTCTAAGTTTATGAAATTGTCTCTGTTTGCAGAAAACATGATTTTATATGTAGAAAGTTCTAAATGTTATGCTCCCAAACTATTGGAACTAATAAATAAATGCAATAAAGTTGCAGAATATAAAATCAACATATAAAATCAGTAGTGTTTCTGCACACTGACAGGAAATTACACATAAAAGAATTTGATGAAACAACCCCATTTATAATAACTATAAAGTATAAAACAGTAATACATTTAACCAAGATGATGAAAGATTTATATACAAAATTTAATTATTTTTAATTAAATTATAATTTAATTTATATACAAAATTTATTTAAATATTGATGAAAGAAATTCAATACACAAATAAATTACTATTCATGAATTTGACAAATTAATATTGATAAAACATTACTACACAAAGTGATCTTAGATTTAATGTTTTCTCCATCAAAATAGTAATAATGTTCTTCCCAGAGAAAAATCACAAAAAATCATATGGAACCACAAAAAACTCCCCAAACCAAAGTAACCTTGAGCAAAAAAGACAAAGCTGGAAACATCACACCAGCTGACTTGAAAATACACTAAAACTACACCGTTCAAAGTAGTATGTTATTTATGTAAAGTTAGACACATAAACTAATAGAATAGAGCATTCAGAAAAAATATACAAATATATAAATATAAGTGTATACCAGTATTACAACCAAGTAATTTTCAGCTAATTTGTCAAGAACATGCAATAAGGAGAATACTGTCTCCCCAAAAAATGATGTTGAGAAAACTGTATATTCACATGCAAAAGAATGACATTATGCCATTATCAAATTTTAATGGTTTAAAGATTTAAAAGTAAGACAAAAAATTATGAAAGTACTAGAAGAATTAGAATAAAATATAGGTGAAAATTTTCACAACCATGACAAAGGCACCAAAATGAAAAACAAATGAGATTATATCAAGATAAAAATTTTATGCATACAAAAGGAAACAAATATGATAATGAATAGGTAACCTATAAATGGCAGAAAATATATGCAAGCAGTACATCTGGTCAGCAGTTAATATTTGAAATATGAAAAGAATTCAAACAATTTAATTCCAAGAAAACAAATCACTGCATTAAAAATATGGGCAATATTTTATGGGCAAAAATATGTATAGAAATATGTTAAAAGAAAACATACAAATGGCTAACAGGTATATGAGAAAAATTTCTGCATTTCACCAATAATTGGTGAAATTCAAATTCAAACCCTGTGAGCTGTTTCTTCGTACGTGTTATAGTTGCTGCACTCAGAAGACAGTAAATGCTGATGAGGACATGGAGCAACAGGCTTGCCATACTGCTGGGGGCAGTACAACTCAGTCAATCCATTCTGGAAGATGTTAGAAGGCTCCTGACAATGACAACAGAACAAAGCAACAATAACAAACTGTTCTATGAGTTATTGTGCATGTATATGCAAAGGAAATTAACTCAGTATGTCAGAAAGATTTCTGTGCTCCTTTGTTTATTCTAGTATTGTATGCAACACATAAGATATGGAATCTACCTAACTGTGCCTCAATGGATACATCACCAGGCTTTCTACCATCACATTTCCACCTTTCACACTTCTTTCTTCTTATGCTAGGATGTTTGAGATGTACCAATTGATTTTTGTTAAATCCATTAGAAAAATTCAATAAAGCAATTTAATGAAAATGCAACCACTTTTCACAAATGCCATTTAAATGTGTGAATATATATAGGAAAACCAAAAAAATCTCAATTGTTTATGTTTAGCTATATAAAAATTTTTAAAGAAGTTGTGAACCTAAAAGAAAAGCTAATATTATACTGTTTATAGAAGAGAAAGTAAAGATATCTTTGTACCTAGGATTGGTCAACATTTCTTAGGCAAAATTCTGAAAGGAGGAACCATAGAAGAATGATAAGAAATGTTGAACCAAAATTTAAATTTCTGCACGTTTTTGTGCAATCAAAAAATCAAACATTTCTCAATAATATAAAAAATACATGTAACAATGTGAAAAATTCTCAGAGGCATTATGTGAAGAATAAGAAGTCAGGCATGAAGGTTACATTTGCTGTGTTATTTTCTTTATACAATGTCCTAGAGCAGGCAAGGCTAATCTATGGTCCAACACTTTGAAAAAGACAATCGCTGTTTTGGTAAGAAGAAATTATATGAAAGCACATGAGAGATTTTCTGAGATCAAGAAAGTGCCCTAATTTTTAAAAAGATATGATTTACACATGTGTAAATTTGCAAAATGCCTAGATTTATACCTTAAGATGTGTGCATTTCAAAGTATGTAAATTTTACTTCAAAAGGGAAAAGAACTATGAATAAATTTTGAAATAGAAATTTTAAAATGTAGGAAAATAGATCAGAAGTTACAGTTTAAAATTATAAGGAAAGTCTGGAGCCAAGGAACCTGCTATGATTCTTGACAATGGCAAGAATATCAGTTATTCTCCTTCCTTCAAAAAGTTATCCAGAAAGAAAATGTGAATATAGTCAAAAGGGTGAGTACTTAGAGAAATGAGTATTTATCTCTCAGATCTGTGTAAAGATGGACTTTCTCCCTTGCACTAGATACCTCATGTGGTCACTGCTCATAATAAAGGTTGAGCAGGAAAATTGATGGGTATGGAAGATGTGGGGATGGATAACAATAAAGAACTCTGGTTTCAAGAGTTATTTTTTCCATAGTCACTTTCAAATGTATTCATGCATTCATTTTCATTGGAGATGGAAGAGCCAAATCTTGCTACAGTCCTAGTCAAAGTTATCTCTTTATTATACTGAATAACAATGTAAAAGCAACAGACATTTTTCTTAGGCCTATAGATTCTTGATTGGGAGAAATAATTTTCCATGTTGCATTGAATATTGCATCGAGAAATTAGGATTATTATTGGGATATTCATTTCCTAAAACAGGGTACATGTAGAGCTGGGTTGTTATCTCATGCTTTGAGGTGAATCAGGTGATCTCTCAAAAGACACTTCAGTCACAGGATTCCTTAGTATCTCTTAAAAATCTTTTCTAATTAACAGATACTTGCTGTTATAATCAGTACAGTGATTTCTCCTCGACCTACAATTCAGAAGATTTTGTCAGTATTTAGGGGCATTACTGAAAAGATTCATTGTCAGAATATCAATGAAGCCTAAATACTACGCTCTGAAGGCTACGACACACAATTTCAAGGACAATCTACTTCCTTCTGCTGCCCTAAGTCTTTCTGGTTGTGCACATTTCTCTCAAGTTCAAACCAGAAACTAAATCTTAAGTTAGTTAGTAATCACTATAAAGTCATGGTGCAAGGGGAATGATTTTTCCCTCCAAATAAACAACTAGCGTATTTTACCATCTGAACGAGCAGCTAGGAAGTTCAAGAGAAGTGTGGGATGTCCCTGTAGGTTTCTTGTTTCTTTAGTTTTGCATTTATTTGTCCTTACATAAAACTGGAATTCATTAATGGTCCTAATATTGCATTAGATGATACAAACTTTCCATCATATTCCCATTAAAAGCGGTAGTTCTAGTCAGTTCTGTGTGCTTAGGAAGCATGCAGTTTTTATAAGGATGAGCTTAACTTGAACTATTATAACCCCGCCAAAACCATAACAACTGCCGATAATTGTAATGGAAATTTATAATTTCTTATAATTGCTATATTAGACTTAACATGCCTAATCAGAGTCCTCTGAAAGAACAGGAGTAAAAAGAAAATCAACTGTAGGTATAGCTATTATTATTATTATCATTATTTTGATTTTAGGAGAGTCAGTTCTGTAATATAAGTTTATTTGAATATGAGCTTGTAGTAGCAATGTACTTAATGCTATGGGCCTAAAGTGCTATTGCCTCCAGGAGCTTCAGAAATATTGTAAATTCTGAGATATTCTTATATATGTTTTATTTTTGAAAATGTGAAATAAACTCAATAAAGCAAAATTCCTCAGAAGGCTCTAAATTAGAGGAGCAGATCTCAGGTTAAGATCATGATCTAGTGCTAAGAATTCACTTCAGGAGATGCTGAAAGCAGAGCAAGGGCACAAAAATCAGACACCTCTATGTTAAACCTGATGTTCCCTTCACCTGCCAGGAGCATTGACTTCTTGAGCTGGTGATGCTGATTTTCAGCAGGAACAAAAGCAAAACTTGTCTTGTCAGTAATAGGGGAACGTTGTTTAGTGCATTTCTTCTTCCTTTTATTCATTTTTTTTGCATGACCACAAGTGAGATAAGAGCTGAATTCTAGTTTCCAGGTGTGTGAGTAGATGAGAGAGGAAATTATCAGTGTAAGTTTTCTTCCTATGTAATAAATAAAAATTCCTATTCCTATCAATTTGTATTTAAAATAGGGATGCAGTAGTCAACTGATGGTAATTTTTTAAATGATTGGTAATAGCTAGACTTTTTCAAGTAACAATATACTTAAATGTATAATAACTATGCCAATGGTAAAAGTGAAAAAACTGCAGTAGAAACAAAATAACATAACAAATTACATTCTCCTCAAATCTCCAATAGAGTTAGAATAAAGGACTTTGTTCAGTTTGTAGAATGGAGTACTGGGTTCCTGCCTCAGTCTGCCCAGCTGAAATCAGGTTCTCCAGAGCGAGTCACTGCCGAAGAGGGCTCAGGATAAAGAAGGGGTGGGGTTTCTCGGAGTTATGTTCCACCATTGTTTTCCTGAGAAGCCAAGAAAGTACTCCAGTTTTCTCTTCAGAATAAAAAGAAGACATTCTTTTTGTGAAAATAGTGTATGGTTTAAATATTATTTTCAACTTAATTTCAAAAGCACTCAACAATGTTATGCAGGATACCAAAAGCTGACCCCAAATATAGATAGGGCACATTTTTGGGGCCTCAGAAAATTTAGTTTATTAGAGAGGAAAATATATATTCATGAAATACCAAATGACCTCACCAGCATCATTTATTTAAGACTTTTCCCTCTTTTCTGAGTTTTTAAAAAATGTTAACTGGAGGATTTATGAGTCTATGCTAGCAAATAAAATATTAAAAGCCATTCTTATCCAAAATTACTAATATTTTCTTTGTTCCAGTAACAAACCCAGGCAATTTTAGTTTCTGATCAATAATATGAAAAGACACTGATAGAAAACAATACAGAGCATGGACATGACTAACACGGTAGCTCAGGGGGATGGCAAGCAGCGGAGTGTTCATACTGCACAGGGAAATAGTAGGAAAGAAGGCTTCCGTCCCCTGCTCTTTCCTTCAAAGCTGGAGTACAAGATGACTTGAAGGATCCAAAGTATAAATTTGCAGTACACAGATTCCATCTTTTATCTCAGATTGGATTGGAAAACTAAGCAGGCATTTTGGAATATCACATTCTCTTGTTATCGTTTATTTTGTTTTGATTGAATTTCTCTAGTCATTGTTCTTCCAAACTACTGATGTATGCAGCTTCCCTGGACGCTTCTTCTGAAGTCTAAGATGACCTTTATTCTTTGTCTTTTAATAAACTGACTTATCAAGATTCATTCAAAATTAAGCATAAGAATAGAACTATGCACAAAACACATTCTGGGCTTCTTAATGGAGACCAAGACAAATGTCATTTAGAATAAGAAAAAGTAGAATTTCCTACAATAAATGTATCTTCCAGATGAAAATATGAGGATGGAGTTTGCTAGTTTTTGTTTCAACTGTGACTTGAAATGCACATTTATTCCCTCAGAGGACTCAGAGGACTCAGAGTTGCTGCTTGAGTTACTACTTTCAAATGGATAAACATCCTGACAGAGTTGAAAGTACAAGTCATTGTCCATAATGCACAGATGACTGAGTCCAAATTCACTCTTACTCTGCACATGTCAAACAGACAGCAATCATGTTGCTTTTTGTTTTCAAGGGAGAAAGCGAGAGTGGGGACAAAAGAAAGTAGGACATTTTTAAAGTAATTATGAGAAAAATCTAGCAGTTCTCTGTTTCTGTAGTGGATTGAATAGTTTCCACTCAAAATTCTTCCCCCAGGATCTCAGGATGCAAA